>MU225993.1:379874-406422 GCA_018584345.1 Thuja plicata
ATCTTGCATGGTGGATTAAGTTCCTTAAACAGACCATGGCCTTCTATTGTGATAGACATCTTATGATGTCTGAAACAGATCATGATAGATGATATCTTGCATGGTGGATTAAGTTCCTTAAACAGACTATGGCCTTCTATTGTGATGGACATCTTATGATGTTTGAGACAGATTATGATAGATTATATCTTGCATGGTGGATTAAGTTCCTTAAATAGATCGTGAATCTTCCTGTGGTAAAGTATCATTGAGGATATATGTGCACATTACCTATGGACATTTTTTGAGTAGTTGGTGAATATCACGCGACTTGATATTCTGAGGCCATTACTCTGAGTACATGGCGAATATCATGTGACTTGATATTCTGTGGCCATTACTCCTGATATCATGAGATGCTAACTCTATAAACTCTGATATTACATTGAGGTGATATCTCTTTTTTACATTATTTTGAGTACTTGATGAATATCACGTGACTTGATATTCTTGTTTAGGGCATTACTCCTGATATCTTGAGATGATATCTAATGGTGAATATCTTTTGATCAAAGATATTCTTAAACATGTCATTCTTGATATTATGCTGAGGGAGTGTTGATGTTTTGTAGCTTATGTTTGAGATAGATCATGATAGATTATATCTTGCATGGTGGATTAAGTTCCTTAAATAGACCATGAATGATCCTGTGGTAAGTATCATTGAGGATACATGTGCACATTACCTATGGACATTTTTTGAGTACTTGGTGAATATCATGTGGCTTGATATTCTGAGGCCATTACTCTGAGTACATGGCGAATATCATGTGACTTGATATTTTGTGGCCATTACTCCTGATATCATGAGATGATATCTCTATAAACTCTGATATTACATTGAGGTGATATCTCTTTTTTACATTATTTTGAGTACTTGATGAATATCACGTGACTTGATATTCTTGTTTAGGCCATTACTCCTGATATCTTGAGATGATATCTAATGGTGAATATCTTTTGATCAAAGATATTCTTAAACGTGTCATTCTTGATATTACGCTGAGGGAGTGTTGATGTTTTGTAGCTTGTCGGATAAATCCTATGAGATTATTGAAAATATATATATTTTTTATTATGTGAGATATAATATATATAGATATATATCTAAAATACTATTAGGAGAAATTAATATAATAATGATTCAAATATATATATATATATATATATAGTTACATAATCAATTGTCCTTATATTAATCACATAATAATGAATAGACATGTCCCATGAAGGGACATGTCTCTCCTTGCCTCATTCTCAATATAAATGAAAGAGAGATTGCTGCATTTGAAAAACACAAAAATATAAAGTGCTATTACATTTGCAGCGATTCCAAACTTTAACAGGAATCCTGCCGGAATCCGGGCAGAATCCAAGCAGATTCAGGATCCGTATCGTGCCAGAATCAGGATCTGAGGCATATCAGAGGGATCCGGTAACATAGTGCATAATAGATATAACTTTAAAATTAGTGTATAATAGTAGATTATATATACTTGTTCACATCATAATCCGTGAGGTGGCATGTAAAGAGAGTTTGGGTCATATTGAAGTCGTGATTTACAGCAGATTTGTCTGCTGTTTTTGACACCATCTCACACACCCCCCATGATTTAGGATGATTGAGGCCCTTTTAAATTCAGTTGATGACACCCTTTGGTGGTTTTTTCAGAGATTGGAAATAAAACTAAGGGACAAAATAACAAATTGTTTCCACACCGATTCTGCACCCTCTGATTCTATACCGAAATTAGGTCTATTTCTAAGCAATTTGGCAGTTTCACAAGTTTTTCTAGGTGTTTGCAATGATTTTTTAACATTTTTTTGCCTTTCTTTTCGGTTTTTAACATGATTTTAATGCACAATTTAAATACGAAAATTTGTTGAAAATTTGGTCAACAATTTTTTCACGAATCAGGATTTTTTCGGGGAAAAAATCGGCTGGCTCCATGATTTGGGATTAGTGGGGTATAATTGCGATTTTTTGCAGATTATTGCTTCTTTGGTTGGAACCAAACCCTTCATCCCTATTAACTTTATAAAGCAAATTGAAACCTTTTGAGGATTTAGAAACATATTCCTGCAGCTTGTCCAAGCTTAATGAAGCAAGTGTTCACTTTGTTTTGGTAAATAATAAATATTGATGACACTCTCAACGGATTCCTAAAGACAATTGAAAAATTCAAATCTACTTTGTCCTAACATTAAAGCCATCAAGCACACTTAGAGAGATATCATCGATAGCCTCAAAAAACAAGAGGAAGGCCTTCTCATCCTCCAACATTGTTACCTAAGAATGGTAAATTGCATGGGGATGATCAAACATATTTTTTGTGCTAAAACTGTCAGAAGACATGGTGCTGCAACCACTCAACAATTCCAGCAATTCCACAATTCCAAAAGAGTTCTGGGTTTATAACCTCAAAACCTAAGAATACCGGGTCACTGTTTTTAGGCTCAGAACCTGGTTCTGGTCCAATGCTGGATACAGTTCCGAGCCAGTCCTTCCTGGGTTCCGCTCACTGGTTTTCTTTAGTTCTGCTCACAGGGCCTCCAAATGTTCTTCCTCTCCTGCTGCTCATGAATGTTCGAAGACGTTTGGGGCCGTTTGAATGCACTTAGACTCCTCTTGAAGATCTACTTGTTGCTTGTAATGTTGCTATTGGCGTTATGGAGTTTATATCCTGTTTTAGTGCCACCTGACTGTGCTTTGGTGCTGCTTGGAGGCTTCTTGCTCCACTGTATGCTGCAAATATTTTGCTACTGCTACCGCTCTGAATAAAAAGTAACATTTTTTTTGAATTTGCATTGTTTCCGTTCCTTTTGCTATGGCCAGTTATGGATACTTTCCTATGACACCATCTCCATTAGAGACATTACTAGTACTATTTCTTGGCCACCTCATGCATGCTCAGGGAAGGTCCATTTGTTTTCTTTTGAATAACTTCACCTCACCGGTCTTTTGAATTATGGATTTATGAGTATCACGCTTCTAACTTATTATTGGTATTATATGTTTGAAGTTTTGAACCATTGATGAATGAACATGTATGAATCTATGATGTATATGCAAATTTATAATTATAATTTTACACACACACATATATACATATGCGGAATTGGAACCCAAGCAAAATTGTTGTTTTTTGAAACCTGTGTACCCAAACCCGAACCCGAACCTGTGTACCCAAACCCGAACCCGAACCCGTATCAGAACCAGGGTCAGTAACATAGCTCAAAACATTTAACCACTTCAAAACATTTAATTTAAATGAAGCTGTCAACTTGGTTGAACCATGTTATGCATAACCTAGGAGTCCAAATGAGGAAGCTTTTGGATGGTTTGGAACAACACAAGGTGTATGCCTTCACACTCTCATTTTGGAAATTGCCATTGCAACGTCACATGGAAAGTTGGATGTAGCTAAGAGCTCTCATTGTGACCGTCTCAACTTTCATTTCATCTTAAATGCTCTATGCTTGTTTTGTAACACTAAAATGAAAAACATATCTTGCTAGTCTCTTGTTTAGCAAAATGTCCTCTTGCAATATATTTTCTCTTCTGTAATGAATTTCAGGCATTTTTGCCTAGGTACTTTGTACTTTTTATTAGAAATCATGATACTTGCTTTAGTAACTTTCTTACCTTTCAATAATTTTGATCAATGAATGGTTGGTAGAGCTCATTCCTGTTATATTAAAGTAGAGATCTCACATAAACTAGAGATGGAAGTTACAAAGATCTAAATGGAATTGTTGCATAATTGACCTTACTACTAGCATATTTCTAACTTATTATGTGCCCAAAACTGCTTAGAGGGTGACATATCACATACCCCAAACCAGACAAACGAGAGAAAAATCTCCAACTTGAGACCATTCGGCATAGGGCAGGACATGTCCATCCTTATAGCAGACATAAAAGACAATGCTTATCTGCTAGAAACAACATTAGATCAGACAAACATTATACCTCAACACAAAGCTCACTAGCTCACAAACATTGTGCATCATAAGTAGGAAACCATCTAAATTGCATTACACATACACCAACAAACTTGGAACAACCATCCTTACCATTGTATTCAATCTGGGTTGACCACTTGGGACACATCATGACTCACATGAGAGCTCAAGCCGGCAGAGGATCAAGGGGCTGACACATCACAAGGAGCTAGAGACGTACATTAGATTAGACTCAAATTATACCCTGACATCAAGCTCACAACTCACAAACATTGTGCATCATAAGTAGGAAACCATCAAAATAGTCATTGCAAAGACACCAACAAAATTAAAACGAACTTTCCTACCACAGTTTCCAATCTAGGTTGACTAGTTGGGACACACCATGACTCACAAGAGAGCTTAGGTGCTGAGAGAAACAAGGGGCCAAAGCATTGCGAGGAGTTCTATATTTGTGTTCGTTCGTCCCACCACTAGTAGAGGTTCAATGTTTGCAGCCCAAACAAGACTTTGGTGGCCTTCTTCACTGCCTCCATGTTGTAAGGGTATACCTCTACAACTAATGTTTGAAGCAAAACCTAGATGGTCACTTTGGCTAACCCCATTTTAAATGCCCCATAGCCAAGGGCAACCATCAATTCTACCCATTCTAGCTCAATAACTAGTGCAAAGAAGAGTTTTTCCAGTTCATGGTCACTTCGGCTAACCCCATTTTAAATGCCCCATAGCCAAGGGCAACTGTCAATTCTACCCATTCTAGTTCAATAGCCAGTGCAAAGAAGAGTTCTTCCAGTTCTCTATGAACTTCTATTGGTACACATCTTCAATGAATGGCACCAATTGTCTTTAGTTTCATTCCATCAAAAACTACTTTTAAGGCTGAAACCTATACCCAAGCTTAATGTGGAGTAAGGCTATAAATTGCAAACTTTAACATGATTCCTTAAAAAGCATCAGATCTTGGAAATAAATTTTGTAGAAGCATCAAAATTCACTTTGTTCAATTCAGTGCTATTCATTAAGTATTTACCAAACACCATTGAAATTTTCTTTAGAAAGTTGTCCATGCCAAGATTGAAGGCTTTGTTGAGCCAAATTTTGGAGATGTACATGGAGAATGCCATCTCTGTTTCTCTAAATGCAACTTCTCTTCACATTGTTTGTGAATAGGAGTAGGAGGCAAGACGACTCAATATAGAAAGGAGTCAAGAATCCTTATGAAGTAGAGTCTAAACCCACCGTGTAGGAATTAAAAAGGCACCAACTAAAGTTTTGTAGAAATAATATCAACTGTCACTGAACCTTCCTGAAGCCAGCTTGAAGGCATAAGATAAAAGTGCTATACCCACCAAGTTGTTGGGTTGCCCTACATACAAATCATGGGGACTAGTTGCAATCCAACATACTAAGAAATGACAATTTTATGAGCCTAATATAGGACATAGAATAAATGTGAACTCATTGAGCCATGGACAATTTTGAATGGTGTTACAATTATTTGCATGAGGGAAGAGACATTGTTATTGTTGTCCTCCCAAAAGATTGATCAATTTTTTGTCATGCCAATTTTCAAGAGACTTAGAAGAAATAACCTCGTAAGGCTTGTCAATTGCAAGGTTAGCCAAAGAGTTTGCAACCATGTTTGCCTCAGAATAGTAGTGCTAGCATTTGAAGTCAATGGAGTCGAGCAATTCCCAAGGTTCTTGTAATAGGTTGTTTAGTCTCTAGTTGAGAGCTTAGAGCCTGTTAATAACATTAATCAATATCATTGAATCCCCTTCTATTTGAATTTATGACAAACCATTTTGAGGGCCACCATGAGGCTCAACACCAGAGGTTGGCTTCTACTTTGTTATCAGTACCTAGTTTCAACTTCCTGGAGGTTGCTTCCACTATTTTGGCTTCCTTGTCACGAAGGACATGCTCAGCACCTGAAAATTCTGTGTTACTACATGCTGCACTAATGAAGTTCAATTTCACAAAACCCTGAGGGAGTGGTATCTAATTGGTTTTACTTTTCAATCTGTCCACTCAAGCAGTTTGACTTTGAACACCAAGAGCCACATGAACTTTGCAATTTTACATGTGTGTATTTATATACATATATATGTATGTGTGTGTGTGTATTTTTCAAAACAAACTCAGGTATATTTCTTTTCTTTTTTTTTTTAAATTCTTATTTCTTTTCTTTTCTTTTTTAATTCTTAAATCATGGGGAAAATTTTCTAAATAATTTAAGAATTAGGTCAGAAAAAGGAAAAACAGTTGACCCTCAAAATCCACAACATAAAACTTCATTCAATTTAATTGTATAATCTGACAGTCGGAACTACACATTTCGCATAGCTTAAAAATGTCAACTCAAACTCAGGGGACTTCAGGGCAGTGTGGTTGCTACATTTTGCCTAAGCTCATTCTGGTAAAAGACCACTGTAAAATATGAAGTAGTGGTCTTATTTGCAGTTAAATTTTCAGCTTTATCAGAAAAAATATTTTGCATATGTGCTAGTTAGTTTTGTCATCTGGTCTACAAAATAAAGGGCTTCCTTTACGGTCATTTTTCCTCATTATGTGTAAAACCCAATTAGAATCGGGCAAAGTAATATTATAGAGAACCTTGATGTTATTACCTTATTTTTTCTATCATAAGCAATCTTACCATAAGACTAACAGATAACTTTTAATACATACTTCACCCATACTAGCACTTCTAATACAACTAGGATTTTCCATATATTTTTATGCATTCTCTCCTTTTTATCTTGTTGCAATCCCAAGGTGTGGTGACATCGATGAGATGTGTAATTTATAATTTGGATTATGGTTTTACCAAACTTTAGTTTATATCCATTTGTGCAAAGTTATTTGTGTGTAGTTTGGTGTCCATAAATTTCATATATTGTAGCCTAATATCTGTGGGAGTCCATTATGTTTTGAATTTAAGCTTCACATAGCTGAATGAATCTATAAATGAGTTTCCTGATTGTTGTGTCTAATACCTAGCCAATCAGTTTTGGTTTGGAAGATTATATATAAATGCATTTGGTTGTGTGAAGCTGGCAACTTTAAAATGTCAATTTTACAGACGGCTTAACTTGAAATCATCCAACAAAGAATTGATAGTGTAGTTGGTAGTACTGTCAGACTGGTTTATGGATAGACTCAGGATTGAGTGCTAGCAGTTCATAAAATTATGTGAAAGCTTGCATGCAAATTCATTTGGTTGTGTGAAGGTCATAATTTTAAAATGTTTAAAACCTTATGAAAGGCTTAAGCTTAAATTATCAGAATAATATTAAATAATCATGAGAATTTAGAAAATAAGGCTTATAGTTGTAATAAAGCCACCTTAGTGGTAAGAGTTTTTAAGTTTTTTTTTTTTGCTTTCAGTGAAGAAAGCCTTAATGGGGATACTCAAAAAATATTAAATATAATCATTAGAAGATAAGGCTTATGGCTGTAATAAAGTTACATTAGGGGCATGTGTTTCTATTTTTATTTTTAGATTGTTATTTGTAGTATTGGGCGAGTGATGTCATATTTATCTTTTTGCATGGTTTGATTCTCCTTTCTCTATATAACAAGATGAACCTTTTTGTAATTAGTATCTTGTTATTTAAAGAATATTCACACATTGTGTTCCATTAATTATTACAAAAAAATTGAACCAACAAAGGACTGATGGTTCAATTTATAGAGGACAACTAGACCAGTATTTGAGGGGTGTTGAATTTGAGTCCCACCCAACCTTTTTCAGTCGTTATTTAATTAGAGATAACTATCTGGACACACATGCACACAAACTCACACACAGTCTTGGTGTGAAGTTTACAAATGCAAAATATTAAACCTTGTGTAAGGTTTAACTCCAAATCTCAAAACTACTAAGGGCTGCTAACTCAGTTTTAGAGTGCACCCAAACTGCCACTTGGGAGGTACTGAGTTCTAGTCCTAGCCATTTTATGTTGGCTTGGTATTAAACACATCCATACAGAAAAGCTCATATGTTGAAATGATATTTGATTGTTGTTCAATGTTAAACAAAGGAGAGAAATATTCTTTAAATAAGCAATTACAAGATCTTTCCAATACAAAAGTGGAGAACTAAAGATAGAATAGAAAGTTTATAAACTAACTAAACAACTTAAAGTATAAAAAGTTACTAAAAACTAGCTAGCGACTTAAAAGAAAGTTACTTACATGACCATTATACTAAATATTACAATATTACTTTAATATTCTCCCTTAATGGTCATCCTACTAACTACCCTATAGAAGAATTGACATAATCGACATGTCATTTGACCATGAATGCATAGAAGGTTGACTCCTCTTCTAAATGCTTTGTGTAATGAGCATGTTGCTGATTCCCTCCCTGGTTGGAATTTTGATCAGCCAACTGCTTTTTGGAGAACTTTTGTACATTATCAAGAATAAGAACAATTTGAGTGCCTTCCAACATGATGTTGGGTAATGAAGCCATCCCTCGCGTTATCCATTGACCAAGATCAACTTCTCAAAAAACTTAAATTTTTGTTGATAAAAAGTTGGAAAAAAATCTTGAAACCACAATTTTGCTAAGTTACCGATTCGGGTGCCGGTGCGGGTGCGGGTGCGGGTGCGTGGATGCACAATTTTTTTTCGCGGGGTTTTGGATCCGTATATATATATATATATGTGTGTGTGTGTGTGTGTGTGTGTGTGTGTGTGCAACGAAATGCAAGAAATATACAAAATTAAATCATTTGATAGTAAAACTAAACATAGTATGATACTTCATCATTGATCAAGATTCAAGACAAATATTTAATGCCAATTGATAGGTCACAAATATTCAAATAAACCATATCATATACGAAATCAAAATGTAGTTCATGATTCAATGTTCATCAATCAAGATTCACTAATCAGAATCATAAGGATTCTCAAAAAAATCCTCTTCATCTCCAACTGCTGCAAGTTCAAGATCATTTGAACCCAAAACGGTTCCACTTGTACTAGATGCAGCATGTGTCAAGATGTAATCATCAACATCATAATTTGAAGTGAGTCTAGTACGATCCTCAACAATTGCCTCCAAGTTGGCACGCTCTGGGGCTACATCCCAAAGCTTGGCTGTGCCATCCTTGTAGTGTTCCTCCTTACGTGACAAACGACGCAAGTTTGTATGAATGTAAACCATGTCTTCAGATTTTTTTGAGCCCAACCGGTTACGCTTCACTGAATGGATAAAGGAGTATGTACTCCAATTCCGTTCAGCAGCAGAAGAACTTGCAACTTGGACAATGTTGACAAAATTAAACATAAAAATGTAAAGCAAATTAAAGTATGTTAAGTACTAAATTGTAGAATACAAGTGGTAAACAAAAAACAAAAAAAACATACTTGTGAGAGGACCTTGATTGCAAGAGGCTGTAGATTCTTAAATGGTTGACCATAGAGGTACCACCATGTTGTAGCTGCCATGTCGTATTGGTCCTTTATTGCAAGTGGACTATGTTTTATTCCCGAGGCAAATAAGCCCAATTCTGTCCTAACTTTTTTGTGCATTTCATCATCTTGGAAGAGTCTTACAAAGGCTTTGCAGCACCCATTAGCAACTTCTTCATTTGCATATGGTGCTACTCTATCTGGCATACCAAGTATTTCAGCACTATAGTACCTCGGAGACAAGGCATATGCAAGGAGGTGCAATGGGGTGGTCATCTTTTCCCAACGATGATGAATGATTGTTTCGACCGTGTTGCATTAGGTTTCACATTGTATGGGGTCATTCTCATGTTTTTGTATTTCAATTTTTACCTTCTCCACCATTGTGTCCATGCCATCATAGACATCCCCGAGACAAGGATTATCTGTGTTTGCAAATCAGAGCATAGTCATGATAGGCTCGGTGAAATCCAATACAAATTGCACACGAGCCCACCAATTGTCATCCAAGACCAATGCCTTGACCTTTTGGGCCCTCTCTGAATTTGAAGCCTTCCACATACTCCATTGGTTGGAAATAACCATTTGGCTCAATGCCTCTTGCACCTTGACAAGTCGTCTCATAACAATAGTATGAGATGCAAATCGGGTCTCAGCAACCTAAGTAAGTTAATAACAATATGTCCATAAATATTAAGCAAATTTATATACAAATTGATAATTGAACATGACATAAAATTTATTAAAATTAAATAAACAAAGTAAATTTACTAATTACACTTACCTTCAACAACTCCAATTTGGAGAAAGATCTGAATATCGACTGTGACATTTGGTGGTTTGTCACTAACATCTAGATCTCCTCCCCTCTTGGTATATTTGTTTCACCCAATCTATTTGAGTGCCAACTTGCTGCATCACCAAGTTGAGGGAGTGTACGGTGCATGGTGTCGAAAAAATGTGGTCATATTAGCCCTCAACCAAAGCACCTGCACCCCTACAATTTTTTGCATTGTCCGTTATTACCTAGACCACATTCTCACTACCCACCATCTCTATGGCCTCAATGAGAATTCTGGAAATGAACTGTGCATCTTTCACTCCCCCTTCACAATCAATTGCCCTCAAAAACATTGCCCCTTTGGGGGACACTGCAATCACATTAATCAATGGACGATTTTTTGTATCTTTCCATCCGTCGGAAACAATTGAAACACTCGAAGTTTTCCAAGAACTTCTAATTGGTTTAAGAGATCTCTCTACAAAAGTCCTCTCTTTTTGCAACAGGGTGGTACACACCTTTTCATACTTGGGACTTATGTAATCAGCTGGTGCTTTATTGATGGCTGCTACCATCTCCTTCCAATATGGTGGTCTCACCAAGTTGAAAGGAAGACCATTGGCATAGAGGCAACGTGCAATGCCTTGATCAGCTAGAGCTCTTGCCTCCATTTTAAATGCCATGGCCAATGGGCCTCTTTTGCGGGTGGTAATTTCTTCTTCTTCCTCTTCCACTTCCGATACATGTACTTGCAAGAATGGATGTTTGGAGGATTCAACTGGTTCATTGGGCAATTGCATTTTTTTCTTTCCGAATGGAGGTTGATAAGAAATTTATTTGGATCTATTAACCAATTTATCAACCTCTTCTTGTTCTTTTATAAATCCTACTATTTGTGCATTAGACATCCCCTTCCCATTTTTGCTTCCTTTGCACATTCCTATTCCTTTACCAGAAGGGCCCATAAAATGAAGTTTGACCCGAGAATATGAGCTATTGAATGGTTTACTCTCACATACATTACACTTCCAAAGATATGAGCCGCCTCCTGAAACTTGTGATATTCTTGTGGTATGTGTCCATAAAGGAGATCCTACATCAATTTTGAAGTAATCGGCTCCTTGCCCTCCCACTGAACTTTGACTACCGCTGGCGGCCATTCTTGCACAATACAATCTAATTTCTTGCAGTTGCTATAATAAGAAATTAAATAAATTTAAATTAGAAAATTCAAAAAAATTATGATCATCAAGCATACAAATGCAAAAAAAGATAGAAAAATATTAAAATAGATAGCTAAACTTGTTTCTTTGTTTCTTAAAATAAAAATAAAAAATTTCTTCCCAAACTTGAAAAAATTCATCAAAAACTCAAAAAACTTCATTAAAAGACTCAAGAATGGGATGAAATGCTTACCTTAGATGCTTAGAACTCCTTTGTGGAAGCTATCTCGCACCCCACGAGTGATCCTCTTCGAAAATAATCACTTTGCCTTCAAAATGCCAAAATGGAGACCAAATGAGAAGAGAGCCTAGTTGAGCTGCAAACAAAATGAGTTGAAAAAAGAATGAATGACCTCTTTTAGGGTCGTTTTAGGGTTTAGGGGCCAAAAAAAAGGTTAAAAATGATAAAAAGCACATGTTATAGATTCGCATCCGGTTACAAGTGCATGCACCCGCTCATCCAGACCCTGAGGCTGCGAATTGGTAACTTGGCGATTTTGCCAAAAATGGTGATAAGAAGCTGCTGCAAAATAGCAGCATGATTTTGTGGAAAATCATCAAACCCTCGATGCAATGTTGAAATCACACACAATTTTGTGAAAAAATGATCAAAAACTAATACATGTGGAAGAACACCGTGTGCCCTAGAAACCCTAGGTGCAACTAAAAACGCTCTGTAAGAAACCTTGATTTTGTAAAAATTATAAAAACTTTTTGTCGAAGAGGGAAAGACGATTTTGTGAAAAAATAAACAAAAACCTTCGTTTTGAGGAAAAACGGTAAAAACCAATGATTTTTTTTAAATCATAAAAAACCAGCAAACCCACGACAAAGAAAAGCGTGCTCTTTTTGGAAAAAATCGAACAAAACCATTCTACATCAGAAAAATCATGTATAAAAATCCTCCATGGTCTGGAAAATGCAATGCTTCAGGAAATCATCGGCCAAAAAACTCGATTTTGCTAAAACAAAAAATAGATAAAAAAGCTCTTTAAATCGTCTAAAAATTTCCTTACGAAATGTCAAGGAAAAACCACAAATTTTATTAAAAATAATCTTCCAAAAAACCCCATGATTTTTGTTTTAAAGAAACCTAGGAAACAAAGTAGAAATTTCCTCAAAATTTCTAGGTAACTAAACCACATTTTATTGGAAAAATTTGCCAAAAAACAACCTTTGCTTTGATACAATGAAATGATATATGATTGTTGTTCGATGTTAAACAAAGGAGAGGAATACTCCTTAAATAATCAATTACAAGATCTTTCCATTACGGAAACGATTGATAACTAAATATAGAATAGAAAGTTACTCAACTAACTTAAACAACTTAAAGAACAAAAAGTTACATGACCATTATACTAAATATTACAATATTACTTTAATATATGGAAAGTTCACAATGTTTTAGATATTAAAAGCAACAAAACAAGTGTGTTGTCCATTACACCACTACAATCCGAAGGTGTTCAAACCACAGATCAAAGCAATTATTTACAACGAGGTCAAAGGAGACCATTGACAACAGACTAGCAACACTACTAGTAACCCACATCAAGAGTGGGTACACAACTCACCTCCAACATGGGGAGGAGAATGAGAGTCTGCAGCGTGATTTTCCTTCGTTGTCCAACAATCGTCCAAGCGATATTGTCAAAGGTGTCCCCACCACAAGAGGAGGGTGGAGGAACCCCCAAAGAGAAAGAATCAACAATAGCCCTAGGAACAGAGTGTTGACAACGCTGAACTTCAACAACCGAAGGTTGGGGTAGATCAAGAGTAGTAGCAGTTAGAGAAGGGTCCACGTCGCCAGAGGGGGCCGAAACAACAACAGGAGGTGGAGTCAGGTCCACCAGTACAGAATCAACACCACCTTGGGGGAGACATCATTAACTTGTAAAGAGTCATCAGTGGAGGAGTCAGAGGCCAGGACAGTCAAATGATCATCATTTGCGTCCTTCCACCAAGTGGCAGCACCTTTACGACGCGAGAGAACAATTTGTAGCCAGGTGTCCAGTAGAGAAGCACCTTCTGCATCGAAATGGGAGGTTCTCATAATCCAACGATTGGGTCCAAGGCCTGTCCCCAACCATGAGAACCACATCCCCCGGAAGGGATGTGGAGATGTCAATGTCAATTAGAATGTGAGCAAAGGTAGAGGGGCCAATTGCAGTTGTAGCCTCATCTACCTTTAAGAAATGACCAATAGAGTCACCAATGATCTCAAAGCTTGAATTCTCCGAAAAACGAAGAGGAAGATTGGGGGGACGAACCTATACTGGACGCATAGTGAGCAATTCAATAATAGGGTTAAAGGAAACTATCCAAGGTTTGGCCGAGATAGAATGATTTCCGTACACCCACAGTTTGCCCAATACCAAATCACATTCTGCAGTAGAAGTAAAAACAACAATAAAAAACCCCTTTGCACAAGGGAAAAGCTTGATGTTACTAAAGACTAGACATCTCCAAGAATCCGTCACCCAGAGATGCAAATTCAGAAGAGAGGGCCAAAAACTAGTGAATCTACAAACCAACCCACAACGTTGGTAGAAATCCATATCATCCGCCACATCTGGGCCACACACCATCACAGGGGAGGTCTTGGCACAGGCAATGGGACAAGCTTTCGCCTTTGTAGTAGTGACAACAAATTTTGCAGCACGAGCATAGCTTTGTCCACCAGTAGCAGTAGAGTTTGGGGGAGGAACCCCTACCTTCACCCTAGAAGTGGAGACCCCTCCACCACTTGTACTAGGAACAAGAAGAGTCTCGGAGCCACTCAGAGTGAGCAGAGGGGAGGCACTTTGAACACCCAACCTAACCCAAAGAGAGGAGGGTTAGAAGATCCGAGAGCAGCACGCCCAGACAACCTAGCAGAGCATGCAACCAGTGAAGGGGAAGCCTCTACCGAAGCCCCCAACCCAGGGGCATTTGTCATGGTTGAGGATAGTAGAGCAGGGGCAGACAAAGGTTTGGGTGGATTCAAAATGCGAGCAGAGTGGGCAACAAACGACACCACTTGCAACGACTCCATTCCCAATGACAAAAAATAAAATAAAAATAAATAAACATCAAGTTCACAATATTGTTCAGAAGTGACCATTAAATTTGCTAACCGAAGTGAATACTAAGATTATTGGAAAGCAGCTTGGTTGGTGTTTATTTGGTGATTGATTTCTTTAGAAAATGATTTCTTTCATCTTATTAGTATGTCAAAGCCAAGATCCATTGTAGTCTTGGGTCCATTTAAGTTCACTAGTTGTAGCAAAATGTCGAGAAGAGTCCATATTATTGTCCAAAAATGAGTACTGTTTGCCAGCCAAAATGAATTCTTATATGATGGAAAATTAACCTCTTTACTATTTGTCTTGTGATTGTTTTCTAGTAAAGGCCTAATGTGGAGAGAGAGAGAGAGAGAGAGCTCATTTGGCTAGGTGTTGAGTCACTTCTCTCTCTCACACAAGGTGATTGGTAGCCCCCTAAAAATTCTGTTGATTTAGGTTAGAGTCACTTCTCTCACTCTCGCAAGGTGATTGGCAGCCCTCTAAAAATTCTGTTGGTTTGGCTTCCTACAATATAGAAGCCAGAATACAGCTTTGTATGGTCAAAATATTCTGTTTAATTGCTAGATATGCTTCACAGATAATTCCTCTCAACGAACCTTGCCAAATTGCCCACCAAAATACGAAACTCTAAATTATCACATTGCTAGTATTTTGCTTTCATAACATATTGAGTTCATCACAACTTGTGTGGCACATACATATACTATATGCAGTAATTCATCTATCAAGCTTTAGATTCTTAAATTCTTGCTAGGTGGGGACAAAAGATCAAGCAAATTATCACAAAAATTGAAAATTCTTTTATTTGCATTTAGATTCTGGAACTCCTTAAACCAAAAACATATTGTTCTAGTGGTAGAGCTTGTAGAAATAGAAGAATGTCTAGAAATGACTGTACTTTTTATTATTATAGTAAATAGGTAAATTGAATTTTTACAAGTGCAACTTGCATGGATGACACCTGTTTAAAATGTTTATTATTTTGTAGATTATATTGAGTTTGTAGGGTAGCAGCTTATAGTTAGAGATAGTTGTATTTGCTTTTCCTGCCAAAGTTTGATAGAGAGAGAGAGAGTTTATGATCAAGCACTGTTAAAGAAAAAGATAATTATGCAGCTTTTTGTGCAATTCAGGCTGCACAACCACATGCTAGCTTATATTTGTATGTACTTTCAGGACCTCCTTGGAGTAAAGCCTCAGCCACAACAAAATTTAGGGAAACTTTTGTTAGCAGACCCTGCAGGGTTGAACAAGCATCCTTAGGATTTACATTCTTACGTTCTTTCAAAATTTATATTAGTTTGCTACTAGTAGCAATTATGGAGGGAAAATCTGAGGAATAGACACGAGTGGGTGGTCAATGGAACCTATACTATTTTGTTTCAATCGCTAGTTCATTGTTCAGTCTAGGTATTGTTTGTCAATGCTTAGCAGCTATGTTAGTTTTTCTAAAAACAGCATTATACATTGGGCAGGCACCATTAGCAACTTCACCTGCAACATTACATCACACATTGTCTGGATTTAGTGGGCCTGTTCAAATGCGATCTCAAGTGCCTTCAACACCACCTTCCTCAATGGTTGGTTCTCAGATCAAGACACCACCCAAAAAAATGTTGATCGGACAGAAAAAGCCTTTTGATGCCAGTGGTCCTTCCATGCAACTTGCAAGGTAAATATTTAGTCACATCTTTTGTTATTGGCCACTGTGTATTAAAGACTTGTTGAGATTCATTGATAATTATTATTAGATTAACACAATATGCACTTATCATGTCCATTTTCATGAACAAGGAATATTCGTTTTTTGAGTCTTTGAAGTGGTTTCCGTCTGCAGTTCTTGTTGTATATGATGATTTGCTTTTCTGTGCAATGCAGTAAAAAACAAAAAGTGTCTGCAGGTTATCTAGATCAAAGCATTGACCAACTTAATGATGTTACTGCTGTCAGTGGAGTGAACTTAAGGGTATTGCAACTGCTCCTCGCTCTTCTTACAACATAAACCAAATTTATATGGATCATGTAAATAAACTGTACATATAAAACCATATCTTTCTTGACAATTACTTGCATTCTGTGTTTTCAGGAAGAGGAAGAGCAGTTGTTTGCTGGACCTAAAGAAGAAAGCCGTGCAACAGAAGCAATGAGAAAGGTTGTGCGAGAAGAGGAGGAGAGAATTTTTTTACAAAAAGGATCACTCCGTGCAAAATTAGCTGGAATCAGTATAATTGCTCAAGCTCTCTCTTGCCAAGTTAGAAAACACAATATTTGTTGGAATGTGCATTCTTGTGGCAATTCAAGTACACTTAAATTTGAAAATGGTTGCTAGATCTAAATTGACTAAGTTTGTCTTGTTTCATATTGATATAATTTCTTAATGGATTAAAACAAGACGCATTTGATTATTTTCTTAATAAATCCTTATTCTCTTTGGCAGTGGCAAATAATGGTATCAAATATATTAGCAGTGACAGTGAGCGTTGCTTGTCACTGGTACATGATATTATTCTTGACTTAATATGCAGTTATAGGTTCTGCTTCCATGTTTTCAAAAAGTTGATATCACGTTCACTTTGCAGTGTGTTGAGGAACGTTTACGTACAATGATAGGTCACCTGATCGGACTGTCTAAACAGGTAATTACTTTGCACAAGTTTTTAGGTGGGATATCTGTAAGAAAATACCATAAGAAAATACCAATGTTTCCTAATCATGTTTGGACATTTGTAGAGAGTTGATCTTGAGAGGGCCAGCCATAAAGTTACTATAACATCTGATGTGCGACGCCAAATTCTAGCAATGAATAAAAAAGCAAAGGATGATTTGGAGAAGAAACAGGCAGAAGAGGCAGAAAGACTTCGGAAACTAAATGAGGCAAGTGCAGTAAAACTCGGAAGTATCTTACTTCTTATGTTGGGCATTTCATATTGTTCTTGATATATATATATATATATATATATATATATTACAGAATACAACTCAATGCAAGAAACTTGATTAATTGATATTAGAAAGATATATTCCTAGGCCCTGAGTTGTCTCGTTCTTTTTTGAATGAATGCCTTTTTATAGTTCTATTCTTATGAATTTGTCCCCTATACTTAACAATCTCACACTTATATGTTTACCTGTCTCAGTTGTAAAACATTTGTATAGATTAGGAAGATTTTTGATTTGCAGTAGTCTAGATTTTAATTGTTTAAACAGTTACAGTAGGACCTGTCCTGGAATGTTTGTTTATATTTGTCATACCAAGATTTTTGACATGATCGAATGGGAGATTATATATAATGGTTCTTGTGTGTGTTCAAGGTTCTACAGAGGTAGATGAATGAGGTGACCCAACACCAATCCTGGATTTTCTTATCACTGCATCTCATATTTAGTAAGGGATGGTTTTTGAGAGAGGCTGAATTAGAAACTAGGGAGCTAAGCAATAAAACTATTATTTTACGTGGAATCCAAATGTGAGTGATAATTGGGAGTAATTAAAACATTTTCTCTTAGAAGAAGAAAGCTGAAGCAGTATAGGCTTGGTAGAGATCTGTACTTGTCTATTTGAGATATACACTTTGGTAGAAGAGCAAATTATGTTTTTCACCTTGCAAAAGGCTTTCACTGGTGTAGTAAGCGTACAATGCCTTTATTATGTTTTATTAATAGAGTCGCGTCCAATTATGTATCAATTGTTTTCAGCTTGTAGTTGTAGGAGTCAGTAGACTGTCACATCGTGTTTTGCTTCACAACCATCAATCTCTTTAAATAAGCTTTACATAGTCAGGGAAAGGCATTTAATCCTTTGTTGAATATCTTTGGCCTATTTTGTAATACTAATAACTTCATGTGTGAGGTATAGATATATTTTAATTCACTATCTATACTTCAAGTATTAGTTCTATTAGATAGATGAGGAAATTATTGACACTTGCCTTCAAAAAAATTGCTTATGATAAAAGATATTCATGCCCTTAGCTCCCAATGAAGGTGGGAAGAGACTACAATGTGGTTAAGAACAAGAGAGTAGGTGATCTTTAAGATTGATAGAGCAAAGATAATGAAGAAGAAGACTATGAGAGGTGGCTGAAGAGGCTCCAGTAGTGCAAATCTGAAGCTGAATTCTTTCCTGAAGTAGGAGAGGGAGTCAAAGCGTGAGTTGGAGTCATAGTCGGGAAAATAGATATTAGAATATTCAACCCATTATGAATAACCATACAAAGTAAGAGTGGGTGGAGATAGCAAGACATCTTCCATTATTGGACAGTCTTGGTAAAGTGTGTTTCAACTTTTCATTCGTAATGTTCATTTTGATGTATTTTGTATTTATTCACCATTTCACCTTCTAGTGATTTTGGCTTCTTATGAGAGGGTTGGCGTCCCATTTAGAGGCTTAGTAGACTTTGTTTTTAATTGAGTTTTTTCCTCACACGAGAAGGTTGGTGTCCCACTTTGAGGTGATATGGCTTGGCCATGTGTTGGCATCGGCATGTTGTGGTGTATGTAAGGTCATCGCGAACATATTACAAATTCTATGATGTGGAAGAGGATGCAAGAGGGAGGTTACCTTGACCAACATTATCATAGTATGCACGCTTGGCATGAGCATCTTTGAGTAGGTTGAATGAACACAAATCGAGGTGCCCAAGTTTGGGTGCTCGAATATGAGTTTATGACAATGATATGTTGTAAGGAGTTTGGTGTCTTGGTTTGGGCACTGTACCTCCTATGATATTCCTAATGGTTTTAACTTTTTCGAACTGATCAATTATTTCCAGTTTGAACTCTTGTCTATTTATCTGGTGCTTGAAGTTGTTTGTATGGATAATTTGTAAGTCACCGCCTGCTTTGCCATTTCGTCCCTGCATATTACCATCCCCAAATTGTTGCATGCCCACTCTCCTGCCCCATCCTCTGCCCCTGCGACCTCTCTGGATTGGCCCGCTTGCATTATTGTTCGGGGTCCTCCAATAGTCTGCGAGTTTGAAATTGAGTCGATTGGAATCAAAATTAGCTCTGCTCTGCCCTGAGGTGAGAACTTTTTCCCAATCCTCGATGTCACATTACCTGCCACATTCGTTGGGCATGCTCTCTTATGGCTTGGTGGTTGGACCCAACTTTGTGGATGATGAAAGGGTGAAGGTGTTGTGGGTAGCCAGGGAACCGTCTCTAATCTCCCACCTCGATTCGAAACCCTCTCCTTGGCTCCGCTATGTGCAGAAATGTCTCCAACCCCTCCTTGCACTCGGCTTTGACACATCTGGTCACCACCCTTTGTACCTCCGACTTGGCACTGAACTCCAAACCCCACGCATAGAAAAGTGATGAGGTGTTGGTATTGGCTCTTGGTTTGTAATCTGCCAACAGGAAATCGTAACCCAACAGACCTCAGACCATGATGAGAAACCACGGGTCATCTGTTGTGAAAACGTATTTGAGCCGCTCCACTGTGACCTCGCCCCAGAATAGCATCTGCTGCTTGGGTGATCTTAGGCTGAAATTCACTTCCATGATCAAAGATTACCAATTCCCTTCTCCTCTGCTTCAAACACCAGCAGTGTGTATGAATACTCATTCTGATGCCATTTGTACACATTTCTCGGGCAGTAAGCCTATTTACTCCCTGTCCTTCGCATGTGTGGTGAGATGTCGTAATGTCCCTCGGTATTTACTTCTAGTCACATCAGCTGCCTCACCACCCTTTATTGTCTGCCTCCAAGAAATATTTCCACCTCAACTTTAATTTGCCAAATCCCGTGGTCCATGTCATCATATCACCCCTTACCTAGGTGCCACTTCACCGTTCCCGCCTCCTAGTATGCTCTGTTAGCCACCTGCTTTGATAGGGAGTCTGCTACTACATTTCCTTCCCTATATACGAGAGATTTGGAAATTTCCAAAGGACTCCAAATTTTTCCTGATTATTTTTATTATTTTGTCAATTTTCTAGACATGGGACTTTCCTTCCCCAATGGCGTTAACTATGATTTGCGAGTCACCCTCCAAATGCAATTGCTCAACCTTCAATCTTCCAGCCATCTCTACAGCCACCAATGCAGCCTTGACCTCCTCTTCATCGTTAGTCCCATCCTCCAATTTCTTGACTTCCTTGGCTAACATGTTGCTCGTCGAATCCCTCGCTACACATCCTGCACCTGATGGGCCCGGGTTACCTTTCGATGCCGCTCAAAATTCACCTTTATGCACCCATCTTCAGGAGCTTCCCATTACAACTCACTCCGGGAGACTTTACTCGGATCAACCTGCTGAGGCCCATTAATGGGCCGATATTTGAATAGAGTCCACTTCCTTTGGAGCAAATTGTCCCACAAACTGAAAGGGTACTTCTGCCAATTCTGTGCTAACACTACAACATTCACTAGTTTTGTACCTCAATCCTCATTTTAAGCTTTTCCACTGTCTCTGATTTCCCAAGGAAGATCCTCTTGTTTATTTCCTTCCATACCTCCCACACAATAGTTGATGGGCATATTTGCCATATACTTGAGAACATTTCATATGCTTCAAGGGTAATTCCAAGATTGGAACATTTCTTTTATTATGGCCGACCTGGCTAATTGTATATTAAGTTTTTCCATGACATACCCCCAACAAGAAGCAACATATTTGCAATGGAGTAATAGATGATCAACGTATTCCTCTGATTCCTTACACATGACACACTCAAAAGGTTCATGAAATCCATACCTCATTAACCTATCCCCCGTAAGAATTCGCCCTATATTGACCAACCATTCAAAGGAACCCGCTTTAGGTAAGTAATGTTTATTCCATAGTATATTTTTGGGATTGTGATTCGTGTTCACCCCAACCTTTGCTAGTTGATATCCTATCTTCACTGAATACTCCCCCTTATTGGATCCACACCAAACTAATTCATCTTTCTCCCCTGAGAGTAGAAAATGTTTTCTACCCATGATGCCTGTCAACTCCTCCATTTCCCCCACAGTCAAATCTAGCTCCCCCGGATCCTTCCACTTCCACTTCGTACCCCTTCCTTCCTCATTCTTGCATTTAAAATCTGCCACCTTAGATCCCCATCTGCTCTCTGATTTGTGTTTTAGGCTTTTTGTTGGGTTACCTTCACTGAGAGCCGGGTCCCCTTCAAGTGAGTCCTCCCAAAATTGTGTCCTCTCCATTTTCCAGCTTACAAGTAAGTTGGTTCGTTACAATGTGCTTGTTACTCAAAATAAAATTCCAAATTGCCGACCCTTTAGGTTGATTTACTCTCGTTAGAATCCTCTCCTTACGAGTATTATCCAAGTATTTATGTGCCAATATCATGGCCCACTTCTGGTTATGGTTTTTGTGTATCATCCATATAATCTTAGCTCCCATGGCCTCATTCATTAGATTCCAGTTTCTCAATCCAATTCCTCCAACTTTCTTTGGAGTGCATATTTGAACCCATGCTACTAAAGGCAACTTATCTTGCCCCTGACTACTATTCCAAAAGATTTCGCATTTTCTTCTCAATGCATTTGATTATCTTCTTTGGTATTTTCATACACATCATAGAGGAAAGGGTTATGACAAAGATTACCGACTTCAACATGATGATGTGCCCTGGGGATGATAACCGCCGACTCTTCCATCCATCCATCCTTCCCGTACAGTTGTCAACTAGTTTGCTCCACAGGTTCGGCTTGCTAGTTGCTCCAAACAAGGGTATACCCAAGAAATTTCCCGGTAGTTTCCCCATCTTTACTTGAAGGATATTGCATATCTCCCTCTTTTTCCCCACCTCCGTATTGAGAAACATAACCTCTGACTTCTGCCAGTTTATTGCTTGACCAGATAATTCACAGTATTTATCCAAGGTCCTCTTCATACATCTGGCTTCTCGTAATGTAGCTTCCCCCATCAATAGTGTGTCATCAACAAACTGCTGATGTGAAGATGTCTCCATTCCTCTTGCAATCCTAATGCCTTTCCATTGTCCATCCAGTCGCCTGTTCGCAATCAACCTGCTAAGGAATTCAGCCATCAAAATAAATAAAATCAGGGTAGTGGGCCACCTTGACGTATACCCCGTGTTGAGTCAAAAAATCCTTGCAAACTCTCATTGATGATCACCGAGAACCATGGAGTTTCAATGCAGCTTCTTATCCATGTGATCCAGTGTTCGTCGAACCCAAAACACCTCATATAAAAAACTTCGGTGGACATGGTCATTGGCCTTCTTGATATCTAGTTTCACTAACATTCTATCTGTTCTGGCCTGTCTTACTGAATGTATGGCTTCATGAGCTATTATTATACCCTCCACAATTGGTCTACCTGGAACAAAACCACTTTGTTCTTCTGATATAAGAATAGGTAAAAGTGCTTTGAGACGGTTAGCCATTACCTTAGAGATGATCTTGTAGGTCACATTGCAAAGGGATATTGGTCTGAAATCCTCAAAGGATGAAGCTACCACCTTCTTTGGAACTAGCGTAATGAAAGTGTTGTTTATGTCTCTACACAAATATGCCTCTATCCGGGATTCCTCCACCATTTCCAACAAATCCTATTTCACTGTTTCTCACGGTTTTTGATAAAACACAATCGGAAATCCATCAGGCCCCGAAGCTTTATCTCCCCTCGTAGAGAAAAGGGCCTCTTTGACTTCCTCTAAAGAAATTTGCTTGTTCAATTTATTGCTTTGCTCCTGTGTGACAATGCTAGGAATGATCGCTTCTATCTCCTCTCCGTTAGCCATTGTATTTTGTTTTGGTCCCACCAGATTCAAAAAATGTCTCACTGCTTCCTTATTTATATCTTTCCTCTCCGTCAATACATTCCCAGTATTGTCCCTGATACTACTAATCCTATTCCACGACCTTCTAGGTTTTACTGAAGAATGGAAAAATTTAGTGTTCTTGTCTCCAGCCTTTAACCAACATTCTCTTGATTTTTGCCTCCAGTAAATTTCTTCTCTCGCTAGGACTTACTTCAGCTCCTGCACCAATGCTTTCTCTCACTCCCATTCCACCTCTGTCATACCTTGTCTAATGATTATGTTGTTCAAATCTTCCAACTCCTTCCCTATTCGTTCTTTTTCAACAAAAATGTTCTTGAAAGTTTTCCTATTCCACTCTTTTAGTTTCTCCTTTAGGTATTGTAGTTTTTTGAAAAAGCTGAAAGCCTTAGATCCTATCCAAACCGGGGCTTCCTTACACCAATCATCAATCAACTGTAGTAACTCGGGGTCCCTCAACAACATGGCCTCAAACTTGAAAGGAGAGCGAAGCAAGATTGTATCATTTTGAAAATTGAGTACTACCAGGAAGTGGTCTGACCTAGAGCACGACAAAATCTTTGACTCAAAGATATAAGGACAGGCTACACACTTCCCCACCACGAAGAATCTATCCAACCGTTCAGCAATGTTTGAAAAGCCTTTTCTTCTGTTTGTCCAAGTGACGTTCCCTTCCTTTGGGGCTTTTCTTCCATCTTGTTGCTGAAAATGAAGTTTTGGAAATCCGATTGAACCGTTCCCAAAACTTGTCTACCCCCATTCTTATCAGCCAAGCATCTCGTGGCATTCAAATCCCCTCCAACAATAATTAGTTCCTCACTCATGAGTTGCATCCCCGCATTGATTTGATTCCATACTTCTCCCTTCTAGAGTGTACCTGTAGGTCCATATACATTCAAAAGATAGAAAAAATCATTGTTTTCAAACATTTTGACTTTCACTAGTTGCCAATTATTTCCTTTGTCAACTTTTGACACTGTCACCCTCTGTGGGTTCCAGAGAATCGCCAGGCCTCTTGACACTTCGACTGCCTCCACACAACCCTTCCCACATACGCCATGCTCTCAACATATCCACGAACTCTGATTTTGTTAGCTTAGTCTCCTGCATTAGAATAAGATCTGGCCTCTCCCGATCAAAACATATTTTGATCAGATGCCTTTTGTTAGGGGCATTGCAACCCTTGACATTCCACGAAATGGACTTCATGGCTCCTCGGGAAGGGTAAGGCCCTTCTCGGAACATAGTTTTCTTTGTCTAGTGGCGCTACCTGCCATTTCCAACTTGAATTTAATAGGCTTGGGTCCCCTTCTTCTCTTCTCACCGACTTTTGCCCCTTTTACCATTGTCTGTAATTGGCTTACTGTCCTTTTTTCAATATTGTCTTCTTCTCCTGAGCTAAAGTCTCCATCTGACCACGAGAGACCAATGTCTTGCTTATCTAAACACTGGGTTGATTGTCTAGTCCTCCTTAAAATAGTACTTGCCCCCTTGCTTCCCATCTTCCGTATGGGAGCCACCTCCTCTATCACCTTCGGTGCTACCGCTCTGTTTTCTGATAGGATTGTGATTCAACACTAGATTTTACACAAGAATTTGCAACTTGGCTAGGTCACCCACTCCAAATATTGGGGGCATTCGCACATCATTTTTCTCCCAATCGTTTTCCCCCATTTGAGGATCTTTTGCTGGCAAATGCCGCACATCCATCCCAATGGTGTGGAACATATCTCCTCTTCCTGAGCTTCCTCATATACCTCCTTGTCTGTTCTGTACTCGACTTCTTCGGTCCCATCATTTTCCATTCCACCACATTGAGGTTCCCTAACCTCATCCAGTTCATGTGCAACTATGTCTTTTGTCTTGACGTGGGTATGTTCCTTATTTCGCAGATCCACCTCGCCCAGTTGGGTCGTCCTATCCTTCAGTTGGTCACTGCCCGACTTCCCATATGTTTCCAATGTCGAGCCTTCCATGAGGTCCCCCTGCTGAGTCTCTCCCTTCTTTCCCCCCATGATCATTGTCCTCATTCTTGACTCTACTTCCATCGTCTCTACACCCTTCGCATCCCTTGGTTCCTGGGACTCTTGTATTACATCCCTCCTATCTTCAACTTAGGTTTCCTTCTCCCCATTTGCTTGTCTATCCAGTGCAATCCCATTTTTTGGCCTTTCATTCTGTTCCCTTCTAACCTTCGCCATAGCTATTATTTTTTGGATGACCACATCTTGCGCTTGCATTTTGCATTTCTCTAAAAGTGAGCACTCCCATTCTGAGTGTCCTAGTCATCTACATGTTTTACATTTCTCCACATTTTTCCCACCTCAATGCTCTGCTTCCACACTCTCGAGTTGGAGACTATGTCAATAGACTTGGGGATTGGTCGTGCTGGGTTCCACCCAATACAAATCCTCGCATACATATTGTAATCCTTATTCTCAACCCCTTCCCCCACCATAATGAACCTACCCAGCTTGTTTCCTACCAGTTTTAGTGTGACCATGTTAGCTCTTTTTCTTGCAATACTTACCTAATGATGACAGTATACCTTGTATACTCAATTGCAATCTCTTTTAGGCAAGAGAAAGACTAATTTCTAAGGATTGGATAAGATCCTTCTTCGTTTTTGAGCTCCACAGACTCAGGCAGGTTTTACCTTTTAAAGATTACTGATATCTCAGTCTAAGTATTTGGTGGATTGTTTCATTCACAGGTTATGTGCTAAAAACCTCACTGTAATAACTTGTATAATACTCGAGAGATTGCGATAACTAATTTAAAACAGAGTACTATAAGCCAGGCTATGGTTTTAACAACATACACCAGTGAGATAAGGATTTTCATCCTTCTTCCTTTTCCTTTAGGAGGGATAACCTAATGATTCACTCTCCAAGGAATCAATAAAGTGGACACTGTCCTGCTGACATAGGTCCTTACTGAGTTCAGTTTGTTTGTTCTTAGTAACAAGAGTATTTTGATTAAATTGGTTTTGATGCCTTGAAATGACTTGGAAGATAGTGGGTTATCAGACCAATTTCTGGACTAGTGCCTATCCTTTGGGTTACAGAGTCAATAAACTAAGATTTCATAGAAACAGAATACAGTAAGTTGCCTTACAACCCACATGCAATTCAGATAAGTTGCCTTACAAATTATCTTGTCACCTCTAAACGATTGTATCAAATCCTTAAAAAACCATTATGCTCCCTGAAACTACTCACAAAACTTAGTTCTTTCCTCAAAAGAAACTTGCAAGCAATTAGATAGTTACCTTATAACCAAA
>MU225993.1:442999-459415 GCA_018584345.1 Thuja plicata
TACATGATAAACAATTTGTGCATGTCAAATTCATGGATGAAACATGAGTCAATGAGTTTGACTCAAAAAACTATACACTTGAATCCAGATAGCAATATCACAAGATAATGAAAAGTTTTGATAATAAGATTTACATAAGTACTCACATGATACATATGCTAAAGATTGCATGGTAAACAATAAACAATTAGAGCTACATACAACCATTCATTGTGTCAAAAAAAGAGGCAAAATCACAACAGCATAATGCATAAGGATATAAAGTTCATTAGCTAGATAAGTTTTTGAAATGATGATGAACATATGGATATCTAGACCCTGAGTATGTATCAACAAAAACATTTACAAAGAAGAGTATTCCAAACATTATGTTAAACAGTTAAGTTTCATGTCTACGTTTGATCTAAAGATGATCTAGTTTGTTGACAAAAATGCCAACTCCAAAGAAGTAGTCCATCATAACATTCTTATTGTCACAAGTGAAAAAATCTTCATTGTGACCATGGAAGATACTCATAGTAGTGTAGTCATCATTAGCGCAAGATAGCTTGAACACCTCTCACGCCTCCACCATTTTATTTCCAAAGCCAGCTCTATGATAAAAAATTGAGCGAAGCCTGCCAGAGATAATGTTTGGATTGATGGTCTGAATCCCCTACGCAACTTTTTCTGAATTGTTGGAAACAACCACATGCTTAACCACCTTCAAGACCCATTCTAATTGACCGGTAACTTCAAAGAGAGTAGAAAATACTAGTTTATAGATCACCCCATTGTGTACATGCGAGCCAACAATATTACGTTTTAGGAGGTAGAGAATAGCATGTTTGATCTAGTCTACATGGTGAATGTCGTTATAGAAGACTTTATTTATACATATGAGTTGTATCAAAACACATAAATCTTTATTAAGGTATATGATGGTTTCACTTGTCCCCCTTTGGTCTTATAGCCCCAACTTGGACATAAAACGTTAGATCCGTCTCTTACCTTAATCCATACCTTGGACCAATTTTGTGTGAATTTGGGTCATCCTTGGCTCACCTCTATGAAAATAACCTCTTTTGTAATCCAAAAGTGTTCAAAATAAGTGCACACTATATATCATGGTAGGTTCCAACCTTGTCCAAAAGTTTAAAGCTAAGTGAATAGCTATATTATCCTTCGTTTCTTGTGACCCACTCTAATTTCTACCCCTAAGGATCCTACGACATCTTTGAATAAATCAAATTAACTCTTCCCACCCCACAAGTAACATGTGATCCACATCCTAGACCAGGAATCCTTCCCCTTCCTAGAATGCCTAATGTGTATGTTGTGGTTCCACCTCCACCATCCTATAAAAACAATGAGACAAACACCCAACACCATTTGGAATTCCTCCAATCTCTCAAACTCTAGAGATTCCTTATGTTCCTCCTTTTTTCCCCTAGAGAAACAAAATAAAATAAATTAATGTTGTGTGATACCCAACCTCTTTCTGTGAAACAAGATAGAAACAATGCAATATAAGATTGAAACTCACAATTCACATAATCACAAAATGAAATCTAAGGTATATGCATAAATAAAATGCTAAATGATAGTACCAATAGAAAGACCTTAGAGGACTTGATTGTTACTTGAGATTTGCATGAACACTTGTATATTTTCTCTCATATTTCATAGGATAACTTTGATATCATCGTGATAGTATGAAGGCATGATGTTTGATAATGGATGCTTGATAGTGATAGTGATAGCTCTTTATAATGAAAGTGATAATTTGACTATAGTGTAGGTACTCAAAAGCGCTAGCAAAGGAGAAATGAATGAGTGAAGGTCTTCTTTATATGCCTCACACACCACTTGATAATGGTAGATGATTAAATGACAAGATTTACAAATGATGAAAATTAAGTGAGGTTAGGACTTATAATGCACATGGATTGATGAAGTGGAAGGATTATGAGGTGTGAAATGTATACATGAAATAATAGAATATTGATTTTATTTATTTGAGGTGGGAAATTATATAATTATATAAATTTATTTAAATTTTGAGAGAAAAATAAAGTAATTAAATATTTTTAAAAAGTAATTAATTATGAGAGGGAAATTAATTCAATAATAAAAATATATTCAGTTAATTTTGGGATAATCATGGTAAATAAAATTAATTAAGTAAAAATATTTAAATATTTATGGGATAGTGTTGTGTTTAAGTGTTGTACCTAGTATGTTGTATCTAGTATGTTATTCTCCTAGGTTCTAGATACACATGTTACTTAAGTTTACTTAGGGACTACATAGGAACATTACCACTTTTGATGGTGTTATTACATTATCAAGTTTTCATGTCAATTTAGACTTCTACCTTTGCTGCACTTATCACTTTAACACTTTTCCATCTTTGGAATGTGATCCACCTTTAGTGGACATGTAAAACTTACAAATTTTCACCTTTGGAAGGTGATCCACATTTAGTAGACGTGTCACACTATTAATTTTCCACCTTAGGTGGGTTATACCTTATCACTTTAAGTATTATGTCATAGCCTTCATGTGTTTCACCTTGATCTATTTAACTAAGGGGTCTTCTATGTACTATCATTAAGTCTATTGCATTCTTGGTGAGAATAAAATTTATTCTTGTCATATTGATTTTCTCTTGTTAATGTGCTTCTCATTAAGCCTCTAGATCTTGGAAGACTATCTCCATAGCCAAATCTTACAAATAAAAGACTAAACTAATAATAAAATAATTTAAAATATTTAATTATTAAAGGAAATCTAGTTTAAAATTATATGATTTAAAATTATTTAATTAAATAGTTTAAAAGAATTGATGACAGGGTGAAAACGCCTCAATCATTGTTAGATGTCTACATTTTGCCCCTATTTGACACTGCTTTTATGACATTGTTTCAAAGAAAAAGATGATGAGTAAGAAGCCCCAGTAATAGGGTGGATGTATGATGGATATCGTCTTAGGAGATTAGAAAGAAAACATGCTCAATGATAATCTCATAATGGGAAAGATAGGTCAGGCAAGGAAAAGAGAGGGGAAATGTAAAATAATTAGGGGTCAAGTGGGGTTTCCCTCTTTTTCATAATAATTTAGCTTGTGGGAAAGGAAACATTTAAGGCTTGGGAGGCCTCTTCACTGCCACAAATAAAAATATCAAAAATCATTTTTTTGAGTATTTTCATCTAAAAAAATATATTTTCAGTAGTCTTGAAGATAAAATTTGTGGTACAAATTGTCATCGATCCCTTAGAACCATTGTCATATGTAGGGTTAAAAGGGACTGAAACTAGATCTCTTCAAGCTTCTTCCAAACATGTAAATAATTTTATTAGTATTTATTATTGGGCTAGGAGTTATGACCATGCCAAGTTGGGCTAATGAAACTTTAGATTTTTTTATAATTGTAGTTTGAAATAGGATCAACTAGAGTGGAGATGGTTGAAACTGAGGTTTAGATGGAAGGTAGATGAAAATAACAAGACAAGTTGCACACATGACACATAATGGCGTGCAAATGAGAGGTGTTGCCACATAGATGACATAAGCTGGTGCATAATCAGTTCTTGGAGCCTCATGTATGGCATGGGCCACTGTGTGACCATGTGGTAAGTGAGTGTTTCCATCTCATGGCATAAACTTCCATGCAAATGAGAGGTGTTTCCACATAGATGACATGGGGCACTGCACAATCAGTGCACACATCCACATGCATGACATGGGCTACTATGTGATCGTGTGGTTAGTGAGTGTTTCTATGTAATGACATGAGTAACCATGCTACCAATAGGTGTTTTCATGTGCATGGTGTGGGTGGCTACATTGTCAATGAGAATTGTCATGTGCATGATGTAGGTGATCATGTGATATGCATGAGCTATTATACAATTGGCATGCATCATTATGTGAATGTTAGATGTCATTGATTTAATCCATGCAAATGACTTAGCTAATGGTGGAAATTATGAACTAAACTAATAGAAAGCATGAAATGGAAGATAAAAAATAATAATATAAATACATATCTATAAATGGAATGCAAAGGGGAGCTTATTATAGAAAGTAGAACTGAAAACTTGACAAGATAGGGGTGTTTAACACTGAGATTTTGGAGTGTTGAAGTGCATAAGGCAATGAAAAGAATGATATCAAGAGGTTTCTAGGATGCCTCCACACAAATATCAACTAAAATTAGGACATTGGTGTTGGGTACCATAGTCTTGTAAGTTTTGTCCATTCAAAATCTAAAAATTGTCATTGTCTACTTTGTTCAAGTGTATTGATTTCTTAGTTGCAATATTTAGATTTGAGCCTACACACACAAAAGGAGGGGGAAATGGTTGTGTTGAATAAAGACTTTCTTAATTCAAGCCTAATGTTGGCGTTCCTGCCTCTATAATAGCAATAGTAATTGATAATGAGTACTTGCGCTCATGCGAGTAAAAGAAAATGATAAATGACTACCTCATACATAAAAACCTAGATTGGATCTTATGATAAAGATGATGTATGCTTGTAATTCCTTAATGTGATATGATGTCAACTAAGGATGATGCTTTAATATTATTAATTTTGATCTTTTGCTTTGATAGATTTAAACCTACAATAAATGCTTGAAATTACTGTACAAAATTATTCACTTGAATTTAATTGCCTTGGGATTTGGTAATTAGAGAGCTGGACTTTTAAATGGGAAATTGAGTCAAATCTATATGTAACTTGCATCCTTTTGTTTACAAATTTTAAGAAGAGGTAGACAAATGGATATAATTATTAAGTGTTTAACACTAGATTTCACATATTTGAAATTGGAACCAAACTAGGAGGACAAGAGTAGTAGGTGTCGTAGTCCATCCAATTAGGTTGCGCAAAGGTCAAGATACAATCTTTGGTGATCCCTATTTCTTTTTTGGTCTTGAGGCAGACACAATACCACATGTTCAATTATAACCACCAAGACAGGTTCTAAACCTAGCATGAAATTATCAAGGGTATGCAATCTATGACACTACATGTGCAAACTCAAAAACCCTAAGAATCGCATTATAAAACACATGTTATACAGATTGGATGAGCTACAAAATAGAGATAAAATATACAAAGAAAACCAACATAACAAACAGACAAGCCAATACAAAAATGTAAGATGTTAAAAATAATCGATACAAATACAAGCACCTTTCTATCAAACAGAGTTGCAATTTCATGAAAAATAGGTGCACATCTAGAAAATAAAAGCAAAAAAATACTTGGGTAAATTAAAGTTAGACAAAATAAAAAAATCCTGTAAACATGCAATGTTAGAAATTTCCAAAAAATTGTAATAAGCTTGCACATACTAGATTAGAAGAAAGAAAAAGATCTCTATGAAAAGAACTAAGGAAACCCCTAAAAACCCTAAGAGCCAAAAATTTGAACACTTGCAATAAATAGATTAGACAACCTACAAATAGAATGTCACAAGATAGCAAGAAGCTAAATAAACCCTAATGTTAACAAAAAAAGTAAATAAAATCCATAAATGAAGAAAACCCTAGAATAGGAACAAAAGCATAATTTTGCCAAATGGAGGTGCCTCAAATTCAAACTAATTTCTCATAGTCAAAATATAGGCATAGTCAAACTGAATGTAAGTATAAAAGTGCAAGCACCGATTTACACCACAATTTAAACATGCAAGCACGGTCGAAAGTGTTGAACTAAAACCTACAACTCAAAACTCAACAAAAATTAAAAAATAGAGATGTGGGGCCCATCAAGTGTTCAACAATAAAGGTAAGAAAATGGTTTGAAACACAAATAACTAGAGAAATTAAATAAATATAATCTATTACCTCAATATAATTTCATTCTCCTAGATTGAGTTAAATAAAATGCACCCAAATCTTATTGATAAGCTCTAGGATTACTAAAAAATGTAGATTTCTCTATGTCAATTTCAAATAATCTACTTGCGATGGAGGCTATAGGAGAAAATTTAAAAAAAATGAGCACACTAGCAAATACGTGATAGAAAATGAAGGGTGGAGGCTTCTATAAATATAATTCGCAAGAAACAAAATAGATTGATTATAGATGGTTTATATCTTGCTAAACAATCGAAGACTTGGATTAGAGGCTATCTCAAGAAAGAGGAAAAGGACAAGTCACAAGATAATGATTTGCTAAGGGTGGAGGCTTAAAGATGGGGATAAACTTAGAATAAATGTGGGTTATGGTTGGATTATGGTTTGATTTTTGTCGATTGTGTGAGAGGTGGCAATTTAAAAGTGGATTTTAGTGAGAAGGGGAAGTGACACTATGTATGGTCAAACTAGAAAGTGACATTTTTCTTTAGTTGAGGATTATTGGAAGAGTGTGCAAGCTTGCACATGTGAAGGGGAGTGACACATGGCAAATGATGACAAGTTTAGAATGTAGAATTAGAAATGAGGGTTAGTGGAGATTGAAGAGGTAATTTAAATAATTAAACTTTTAAAGAATTGCAGGAGCGGGGCTAAGGTTAAATTAACTAGCAGTTGCACCAGAAGAGGGTGCAAGGAATACGGCAATAGAAATTATATATAAGTTAACGTGTTAGAGTGTTCAATTTGATATATGTACAAAATATACAATAATTTAATTTGCAATATCTTATGTATAGAAGACTATTTTTTGGATATATGATTTAGAAATACAGTATGAATCAAACATATTATTAAATATAAATAGTACATATCTTATAATCTTATTTAATTGCCACTTTGATTTCATTATTTTACATGTAATCAAATTGTAGAGATTAGTTGAAACCCATAAAAAGATATTTAAGAAACCCTTAAAAAGATCTCGCAGGCATCCATGGAGTCATTAAAAAATAATTTCAGTACAATTACTCTGTAAAGGAAAGGAAATAAACCTTTACTCTGTTATTCTGGCGGGGTTATTGTGTCCAGGGTTATTCTGGCTGGGTTATTATGTCCGGTTACCCCTAGGAAGGTTTGCTTCATTGAAACCGGAAATAACTTCCTCAGCTTCCCCAACAAAGTATTTAGTGGGATTGAAGCTACCCCTCTCACGCAACATTAGAGTAGTCTTACTCTTTTATGCAAATCATTTCATTCCCCACCCTTCTCAATTTACCCTGCATGCAAAGCCCACCCAATATTTATTGGAATTCAAAATAAGCAGAGGCTTGAAAGAATCACCACCTTCCTAGTGGCTCTCTTGGAATAGTATAAACTTCACTTATATTTCTAAGCACACTTTAATTACTATAAATGAACATTAATGTACTTTATGTAAAGATGCATTGTAGGTTTGATATCTATTTGTTAGTGTCTTTCAAAACATTGATAAAATATTATTCTTCAAAGAGCTATAAAATGACTTATATGGGAAATGTGAGTTGCAAGTGATGTGATTGATCTATATTAAAGCCCATAAATGTGAAAATTTTGAATTCTTAACATTTTATGCAAGAAATTGTAATGGAATACAAAATAATCATGTTAGTACAAAACAAATTTTCTAGCGACTTCAGATTTGATTCAACTTGGCACATCTAATTATCTCTAACTTTGAATGTTTAACAAGCTATAATGAATACATCATGTTCCCATTGTTATACACTTCTATAATATTATTTGGTGTTCACAAACCTTTAGTGTTCACAAATTTTTGATGTTGGAATGAATTGTACTACTTAAAAATGACCTAACTAATTCCATCACTTCTAATGATTCTAGATTTTTTCTTTTACCAATATACAATGACCCAAAATTGAAATTTTCTCTCTGTATTAGAGAAAGTAGATGAATTCTACATAAATAGTTCCACTTTTTATAACCTCTATAGTTTCTTTCATAAGCATTCTTATTCATTAGGTTCATTGAATTCTAAATATTAGGGTGGTAAATACACCAAAAGAGTTGTTACTTGATTCTCCTTTTAGTATGAAACCCGCTGTATCTTCTATAGATATTTTAAAACGGTGATAAAAAATTTTAAATTGTTTTTAATATATGTGTGTAGTTGAATTACAAGTTCCATTTCTATGTAATTGTATCAAATTATGAGATGATTGTGCTAATTCCTACGAAAGGTTTTATGATACTTACATTAATGATTAAGTTGGACGATGATATGTTGAGCATGTGAATAGGTGGTGAATAGTAATACTACTAGAAGGGAAATTTGTTAAGGTGCAATTTTTTGTTGTTGTTATTGTTAGCTTAGGACCCCAATCCTAGTACTAATGCGTAGGGCACTTGGGCAAAAGGTGTAGAAAGTACATTAGGATTTTAAAAAGGAAATTTATATTTGAGTTTAAAAAAGATATTTTTAATCCATTAAAATACATTTAATTGTAAAAGAGAACTATGATTATGCATTTAGTAACCTCCTTTAATAATTTTAAAAATTACATTAATATTCAAAGAAGGTACAAATGTACAAAATTTTGTATTCTAATCCATAATCATTTATAGGTGAGATTTTTATGTAACATGATTTATAGTTAAAATAATTAGAATTTTATTGTTCTTTTTTTGTTTGATATTAAAAAATGTGTGCATTTCAAACATTGTCATGAATGAGTGTTAATAATAAAAATTAAAATAACATATTACTAATATTTTATGACATACAAACTTATTGTAATCTATTTTATTTGAGGTGATAAGTATTTTGTGGCAGCATGAGGTGTGGTTGTGTGGGCCTTAAGTTATAGATTACATTCTTCTTTAAATTGTTTAGAGACTAAGTAGTCAAACATTTTCAATTTTCAATTTTGAATATTTAATAGTTGATATTTGCTTTGCTCGTAAAGAATTTTTTTGACTATTTAGTTTTTCCCTGTCAACTCCTTTGCTTGTATGAAATGAGTTTGGAAACAAAAAATTCTATCCAGTTTTTTCTTTCATACAGTTTAAAACAATCTAGGTTAGTGAAATAAAATGAGAAGTGTATGGTTGTTGTCATAGCATAAGCAACTGCTTGAAACTATAAGGCAATCTAACTTCTAAAGCTGTTATATTTTCAAGGTTTGCTCGGGAAAATACAAGTATTAGGGGAAGGGCCTAATAGTTGAGTATCTTAATTTGCATTTCTCTAAACTCTTAATCATCTACTAAAAAGGAGAATAAGCGATTTCATGACATATAATTAATATTAGTATAGAACAAATATGTGTAAATTAATATGTTAGCGATTACAATTTATTTATGCATAAAAAATATAAAAGTATTTATCAAGAGATACTTTTTTCTCCCATAACAAGCATTACCAGGCAATTAGCCTTGCCTTCCTCTTCATTGTATTGGGAATGACAGTGATCTGGGCATTTAACCCACTTGGAATGCTTGCCCTTCGTCTATGGTTTCAATTGGTTCTGTGAAACATGTATCTGCTTCTCCTGCTCCAAGATTTGTGTAGGATTGCCCGAATGATTACATTTCATGGGGCAAGCAGAGACTTCCATGAAGAGAATTCCTTTCCACATTGATCACAGGCCCGTGAATTGGTAACCACTACTGTCGGTCAACCATCTTCAAACATTTTGGTTAAAAGAGCCCCACTTTGCTCCGTCAACACCCAACTTTGCTTACGATTCATACGCAGAGCATACACCAGGTGATTTGTCCTCTTTTCAAAATTTGTCCCTGCTAGAATAATGTTTATTTTATTCTACAGTAGGTAAGCATTTATTATAGAATCCAGAAGTCTCTTGAAATATCAGTACAGTGTAGAAGAATCCAGACTGCTCCTCATCTATCCTCACCATAGCTTCAGAAGAAACTTCTAGAGGTCTGCATTTTGTCTATAAAAACTGCTCCTCCCCTGCCGATTGTAAGTGTAGAAAAATAGCAGTAAAGTGTTGCATACTCCTGCTGCTTTGTTATTAACAGAGTTATGTTTTTCTCAGTGCATAATAAATTTGGTCTATTTTCTTTCACTCTGTTTTGCTTCTTTTCACCTGATTTGCTTCTGCTCCGTTTTACAATATGCTCTATTTTTTACTGTCATTTTTAAATTGCTCAATATGGTATCAGAGCAGATTTGAATCTTGGGCAAGTAATGTGGATATTTTGTAGTGTGAAGGTCCTAATTTTTTGCAGGTTGCAAACTGGTTAAGCAACATTAAAAGTTTTTGTTGTGGGAAGTGAACACACAGCAGCAAAGGAAAGAATTCCTACACAAAAATTGGTGAGAAATTTCTATTTTTTTCTGGGTTTTAAAGATCTTGAAGTGTGTTTAATTATCATCCAAAAAGGAGAGAAGTTGAAATAATGGATTCTCTTGGTACTACTTTGTCCACAGTAAAATTGAATGGGAAAAATTAGTATGATTGGGTATCTCATATAGAAATCACTCTAACCCTTCAAAATTGTTTTGAGATTGTTATTGGCAGTGAACAAAGACCAACAAATCTTGGAAAAGATCAAGAAAATTGGGATAAAAGAGATAAAAAGGGAGAAACACTTACCAAGCTTACACTTTTAGAAGAAGTTTTCCTAGAAGTTCGTAATGAGAGAAGTGGAGTCAAAGTATGGGATATTTTGAAGAATTTATATCAAAATTCAGGTGATGTATGGATCTTATCTCTCACCATAGAGTTATATATCATGAAATTATCAAGTTCACAAGAATTAGTCCCTCATCTAAGTAAATTGAAGGAAAAGAAAAATGAGCTTTCTTCTCTTGGAAAGGATATAGATGATAGAGATTTTGTGCAAATTATATTACAAAGTCTTCCGGGATCTTATCAATCATTTATAAGGGGATTAGATAACACAAACAAATTAAAAAGTATTAAAATAGAAGAATTATGTGCTAAAATAGTTTAGGAAGAGAAAAGACAAATTAAAGAAAGAGAATCATTTGATAGTGAATCTCAAGCATTCATAATGAAAGGAAAGCAATACTACAAAAATTCACAAGATAATCAGTTTAAAGAAAGAAATTGGAAGTGTGAAAATAAAAGTATGGATTATAATAGAAGTACATGGAAATGCAATTATTGTGGCAAGATGGGTCATAAAGAAAATAAATATTTCAAAAAGAATAGAGATACAGACAAGAAGACAAACAAGTCTACTAAATTTGTTGATTATAAAAGAAATGCTTTTTGTGTTGCACTTAACGAAAATACTTCTTTTAAGGATGATTGGGTTATTGATTTTGGTGCTACACAACACATGTCTCATAATAGGGAGCAATTTGAATCAATAAGAGAAAGTAGTGCAAAGAAAATATATTTGGGAAATAATAGTGCTTTAGAAGTTAAAGAGACTGGAAATGTCAAAGTTGATAATGGTGTGTTCAAAAATGTGAAGTTAGTTCCTCAATTGAAAACAAATTTACTTTCTGTATCTCAAATTGCAAATCAAGGGTATAAGATAGAGTTTTATAATGAAAAATGTTTAATCAAGGATTTGAACAAAAATTATAAAGTGACTGCAATTGGTAAAATGGAGAATGGGTTATATAAATTTCAAGAAGTTACTTCTAACAATGGAGATGAGAATCTATGTGCTATTTCCAAATATGATTCTATGAGCAGGTTATGGCATGAACGAATGGGACATATCAACTATCAAAGTCTCAAGCTTATGGAGAAACTGCATATGGTGCATGGGCTTCCCAAGATCTTACTAAGTCATAAGGTATGTGAAGGATGTGCAATGGGAAAGCAACATGTGGAAATTTTTACACAAGGTAAATCATGGAGGGAAAGAAATCCTCTACATTTGGTTCATAGTGATGTAATGGGTCCTTTTAAAATACCTTCACTTGGAGGATCAAGGTATGTTCTCACCTTTATAGATGATTGTACTAGAAGAATTTGGGTGTATTTTTTGCAAAAGAAGGATGAAGTGTTTCAAAAGTTTAAAGAGTTTAAAGCTTTGACTGAAAAGCAAAGTGGAAAATGGCTAAAGATAATAAGAATAGATAGAGGGATTGAGTATATGAATAAAGCCTTCTTATAATTTTGTAAAGAACATGAAATAAAGAAAGAATCAACAGTTTCTTATTCACCTCAACAAAATGGGGTTTTTGAAAGAAAAAATAGAACTATAATACAAATGGCTAGGTGTATGCTTCACTCTAGAAATATAGTTGCAAAATTTTGGGCTGAAGCAGTTCATACTGCGGTATATATCTTGAATAGAACACCTACTAAGGCAGTTTTGAACATAACACTAGAAGAGGTATGGAGTGGAAGAAAGCCTACAGTATCACATTTTAGATTCTTTGGTTGTAATTCATACGTTCACATTCCTGATGAAAGAAGGACCAAACTTGAAAGGAAAAGTGAGAAGTACATAATGGTTGGGTATAGTGAGGAGTCAAAAGGATGTAGGTTATACAATCCTAAAACAAATGAAATTCATATCAAAAGGGATGTATGGTTTGATGAAGATATTAAGAGTAATAATCCTCCTACATTATCTTGCTTTCCAAATTTGATTAAAGAAGATAAGTCCACTTCTACTAATGATCAAAATCAAGGTGTGCAATCTTCTACAGGAGGAGAAGGAACACAAGTTGAAGAATCAAGTGAAAGTGATGACGAAAATACACAAAAAACTAGAAGCATTCATGACATTTACCAAGAAGGTCCTAGAAATATGTTTGCTAACTATGCTCTTATGGCTAAGGTAATGCAGGTTGACACTACAAGCACATATGAAGAAGAAAAAGGAAAAGATGAACGGGAAGCAACTATGCAAGAGGAGTACAATTCTTTGATGAAAATAAGAACTTGGGAATTGACAACACTTCCAGAAGGGAAAAATGTGGTTGGTTGCAAGTGCACTTATAGAAAAAAGTTCACATCAGATGGAGCTATTGAAAAACACAAAGCAAGGTTAGTGGCTAAAGGTTTCTCACAAATAGAAGGCATAGACTATACTGAAACTTTTGCTTCAGTTTCTAAAATGACTTCCATTCGTACAATAGTTGATTTAGCTACAAAGTTTTGTTGGAAAATATTTCAAATGGATGTAAAAAGTGTTTTTCTACATGGTGATTTAAAAGAAGAAATTTATATGCAACAACCACCAAGATTTGTTAAAGTTGGTGAAAAAAATTTGGTGTGTAGATTAAAAAAATCATTATGTGGTCTTAAGAAAGCACCAAGGGCATGGTACTCTAAAATAAATGAGTACTTCATAGATGCAGGATTCAAAAGAAGTAAAGTTGATCCAGATGTGTATGTAAAACATAGTGATGATAAAGTTGTTATTATTGTACTATATGTGGATGACTTGATTATTACAGATCACACACATAATGTTGAAATAACCAAGGATCAACTTAAGCAAGCTTTTGAAATAACTGATTTAGGGTTGATGCACTATTTTTTGGGTATGCAAGTATGGCAAGAAGAAGGAAGGATCATCATTTCTCAAACTAAATATGCTCTTGATGTACTGAAAAAATTTAATATAAGTGATTGTAAACCATCTAATACACCATGTGAAGTAGGATTAAACTAAGTGCCAACTCTACTTAAAAGAAGGTGGTTGGAAAATTGTACAGACAACTTGTTGGAAATATTTTGTATCTTACTATAACTAGACCTAATATTGCATGTGCAGTTGGTGTTGTATCCAGGTACATGACAGATCCACACACTGAACATTGGAAAGTAGCTAAAAGAATATTAAGATAAATTAAGGATACTTATCATCTTGGTATTGAATACAAGTATGGGGGTGAGCCTACTCTAGTTGGATATACATATTATGATTATGAAAGTGACATTGATGATAGAAAGTCAACTTCAGGGTACATCTTTCATCTCAGATCAAGACCAATTTCTTGGAGCAGCAAGAAGCAATCAACAGTTTCACTTTCATCTACAGAGGCTGAATATATTGGTTCATCAAAGGCATCTCAAGAAGCATTGTGGCTTAGAAGACTACTTGAAGACACACACCATCCACAAGATACTCCTACTATAATATTTTGTGACAATCAAAGCACTATTAAATTAGCAAAAAATCTAGTATGTCATGCCAGGTCCAAGCATATAGAAGTGCATCATCATTTTGTTCGAGATTTAATTGAAAGTGAAGTGGTGGAGCTACAATTTTGTGTAACAAAGGATAAATTTTCTGACATTTACAAAAGCATTATCTATTGAAATTTTTTCCAAACTTAGAGACTTGTTACAACTCAAGGAGGTTCCCATCCTCTCCAAATAAACATTATGGGGGGATGTTAGAATAATGTTTATTTTATTCTACAGTAGGTAAGAATTTATTATAAAATCCAGAAGTCTCTTGAAATATTAGTACAGTGTAGAAGACTCCAGACTTCTCCTCATCTATCCTCACCGTAGCTTCTGAAGAAACTTCTAGAGGTCTGCATTTTGTCTATAAAAACTACACCTCCCCTGCTGATTGTAAGTGTAGAAAAATAGCAGTAAAGTGCTGAATACTCCTACTGCTTTGTTATTAACAGAGTTTTGTTTTTCTCAGTGCATAATACATTTGGTCTATTTTCTTTCACTCTGTTTTGCTTCTTTTCACCTGATTTTCTTATGCTGTGTTTTACAATATACTCTATTTTTTTACTGTCATTTTTAAATTGCTCAATAGTTCCATCTTGTACTAGAGCTTCACACCACCCATTAATGGTGGCCTCTGTACTAATTACCCTTGAATTTGATTTATCATCATTTTCATGAATTCTCATATGCCCTTTTGGATTTGATTTCTCATTGGTACCATGAATTCTCATATTCTGAAAAGACCGTGCTCTTCTCACTGTGTGAGGCCTAAGATTGGCCCTCATTCACTCCTACAGTCAGATACTTCCTCTCTATATTTATGCAAATTTTTTTAGGGAATTTAGAAGCCGAAGCTGAGGGAATTTAGAAGCTAGAGACGAGCATAAAATTTTGTAGACGCCCATGAAAATGATATTATTTTCCAGTTAACTCACATGGAAGAGTATGGGAAAGCTCTCGACATCCAACATAATTAATACATGGGGATCCTGATGACATGTAAATGATTAAATGTTTGATTATATTAAGTTGAAGATGATGCAAGACATTAAATTAGTTAATGGTTTGTATTGTCATTGATGTCAATTTGATATCATCTGTATGGTCATATACATAATTCCAAAGACTTAAGAGAATCAATGGAGTAAAGGTTATGCTTTCAACAATGCATAAAAGTCAAGTATTCACTAAGTGATAGACTACACCGGCGGAGTGCACACCATCGGTAAAGACAGAGATAAAAGTCACAGTGATGCCCGATGAGCAGAAGACAGTGTTTCCCGACGAAGTAGAATCACAGGATGCCCGACCAGCTAAAAACAATGTTGCCCGACGAGAAAGATCCAATGATACCCGACAGATGGAGATCCTGAAGCTAACTAAAGTGACACCGACGGAACTGGCAGTTGTCACCGGTGACGAACTGCAGAATTGACCGACAGAACAGAGAGATCAGAAAATGACAAAATATCTAGCTAGCAGAGCTAAAGGATAGACTTAACTGGTTGTTTTATTCGACCACAGCTAAGTAAGTGATTTAAAGATGATTTGTACAGTTGGAAAGAAGATAACTATGAGATAAATCAGGAGTTAAAGCCGTAAATCAATTTGGCTGCATTATTTTTCACGCCAAGAATCAAGAATCAAGAACCTAGAATTAAGGAACATCATGTCTATATAAGAGACAAGCATAATTCACTTCAAAAAGTGCGAGGAAGCAATCAGATACATGGGGGAGTGAACTGATAGAAGATGCTGAAGAGAAACTGATGAAGGATTAACTTCATGCAGTCCTGATCAATCAAGCTAAGGGAGAGCTAAAGAATTCTGTAGACACCGACACATAGTGAAGCACAACATCACATAGAAGAAATAGTTAAGTACAAAGGAATTGTATTGATACATTGATCAAAAATATATTGTAAGTGTAACCACCTAATTTCGGTCTGTCGTAACTGTAGACCCTATTTGCCCTAAGTGTGATCATACCCTCGAGTTATGTCCAAACGACCCTGTTACTGCTTGGCATAATTCTTTTAATCAATTTAATGTCCTAGGTGATTTTTATCACTGATTTATATTTATCTACTATAGCCATACAATTCAAATCAATATCGACCAATCAGATCAAATCTAAATCAAACATGGCTATAGTATTTAAATATAATGAAATTAAACAAATCTCTAAATCAAGGTATCACTTGCAATCCAACCCATTCCCCTAGCCTATTAATTTAATTAAAATGGCTATAGTCCCTTAATTATTAAAAATTAATTAATTTATTTTAATAATTAAATCCTATATTCCTAAATGAATTAAATAAGTTTATTTCATTTATTAATATTCCCTTAAACCCTAACCTAACCTATCTCACCCACTTCTACCCTGGGTTCTAACCCTTCTCAACCC
>MU225993.1:489595-509013 GCA_018584345.1 Thuja plicata
CCCCCCCCCCCCCCCCCCCCCCCCACACACACACACACACAAACACACACATAATACACATGGGGAGAAGAAGCATACACATAAATGAATGAAGAATAAATGACATTAAGTATAAAGAAGACATAGCATCCAAAAATGAAGGATAGATGACACCCAAATGTGCAGTGAGTTCAAAAATAATAAGGAAAGGAATACATCATATTTTAGATGCTACTCAAACTACTCTAGGACTATATGTTAAAGAGCAAGTTAAAGAGTTTCATCATGTATGCTTGCAAGGATGACATCGCATGGAACCTAGTACTCCTCTCATATATATGAGAATGTTGATCTTAGAATGCTAACACTCCTTGAGAAGATATGTTGTCCACCGATCATTTGTAGTCTTTAGGAGCACTCAAGGCGTGAGGGTGATCTTTTGATTTCTAAAGGTGGTTTTCATGCCACCCTTGGCCTAATAGAATCAAAATATCCGCTCCCACCATGCTAGAAAATAGTCAACCCCNCCCCCCCCCCCCCCCCCCCCCCTCCCACACACACAATACGCATGAGGAGAAGAAGCATACACATACATGAATTAAGAATAAATGACATTAAAGTATAAAGAAGACATAGCATCCAAAAATGAAGGATAGATGACACCCAAATGTGCAATGAGTTCAAAATAATAAGGAAAGGAATACATCATATTTTAGATGCTACTCAAACTACTCTAGGACTATATGTTAAAGAGCAAGTTAAATATTTTCATCATGTCTGCTTGCAAGGATGACATCACATGGAACCTAGTACTCCTCTCATATATATGAGAATGTTTGATCTTAGAATGCTAACATTCCTTGAGAAGATATGTTGTCCACCTATCATTTGTAGTCTTTAGGAGCACTCAGGGCATGAGGGTGATCATTTCATTATGTTTATTAATTAATTACCCACATTTCATTTGTTTTCATGTGATAATATACTCCCACACCATGATTTTTAGCATGCTACTTTGGGTAAAGGACATGTGGTGAACCACTCCTATAACCCTTTTTAATACCTACATATTAAGCTCATCACATTCACCATTGAATGTAGCATGAAAAATAATGCAGAAAATACTTTGCACCAAATTTTCCAATATTTTTATAATAAAATTATTTCCCAATTGCACAACGCACACATTCATTCCCGTATTTGAATTCATCACTTTTCATTCAAGATATTCAAATGTTTTATTTCTCTAGTGAAGCAAAAACTAGAGTTTTTCTAAATCCACCATTAAAACCATAAATTTGACTTCATTTATTCAATAAAAAATTGTTCATTGTAACTGTATTTTTTGTAAAAAATATTAAAAAAATTACCAAATAAATAATACAATATTAATTTTCATCAAATGAAGAGAATTGCAAGGTTATAACACTCAACACATCTATTATACCCTTCAAAAATACAAACAATGGGGAAAATAGAGAAATCTAAAAAATAGCTTGAATTTAGCTAAAATTTCAAATGAAGAAATCTTTAAACATGTTTCATGAATGTATGAATCCTCTTACATGCATGATCCCTTCCCCGTTACCGATTCAACTAATCCATTTTCATCCATAATTGCTCCCCCAATCCTCAAAACATGGCTTTCTCAAGAAGAGGGTTTGCACATTTCCTAATTTTTCTTCCCAAAATGAAATTATGAAAAAATAAAACATGAATTTTCCTATTTAACCCTTTCCATTTCCAAAATAAAATAATAATATTTATTTTCCATTTTATTTAAGTTCATTTAAGCCCAAATAAAATTTAAATATATCCCATGAATTAATTTAGCATTTAAATTACACTTAAATCCCAAATTAGCAAATTTTAATTTATAGAAAACACGAATTTAACATTCACTAGGCATTCACATAGGATATGGTTTCTAGAATCATACCAACTATGGTATTCAATTTTGCATTGATTATTCATAAATAGTGAGCCAACCTATGTGAAAATATGTCCCAAATTCTATCAACCATACATCTTTTGATACATGCATTGATAAGGTAACAATAAATGCTTCTCAAACAATAGATCATGGCTGGAGCGGGAGTAGGAGTGGGAGTGGGAGCAGGAGCAAGTTTGAATGGGGGTGGGCAGGAAAAATGGAAGCAATGTGGTTGTACCTGCTGGTACTGCAGGGCAGGATGCTGGCGCTTCACAGGGGTCAGCGGGTCAGGAAGAGGATAATGGGTCAACAAAGCCTTGGAGGATAGCGGGCTTTCGAGGAATGGGGACCCACGAGGAAATAGTGCTTCCCAAAACATGGGGGAGGAGCTCAAAATCTTCTCGGTGAAGATAAAAATGATGAGTCTAAACCTTCTGAGCATCCCCAGGTAGCACTATTTGGGAAAAAACCTTCGAGAAAGTCCTATTTTCCTGAAGCAAACAACATCTCTGATCCAACCAAGGGAGAATTTGCAATATTCATCCCTGACTAGGTGTTTGAGCACTCGATGGCATTGATGAACCTTGTGTTGGTTGGAAAATTTATTGGGGGGAGACTGAACATAGACTATATTTGTGGGTTCACCCAGAGAAGATGGTTTCTGTGAGGACAAGTCGACATAGCTGCAAAGCCAAAGGGATTCTTTTCTTTTTCCTTCACCAACCGAGAGGATATGACTAAAGTCGTGTGTGGTGGTCCCTGGGTCATGGGCAAGTCCTCCCTAGCTCAGATAAAATGTGAACCTAACATGGATCTAAATGACTCTTTTTTGGACTCGATGCCTATTTGGGTCAGATTGTTAGGGTTACCCATAGAATATTGGAACGAATGTGTTTTCAAAGGAATAGCAAATGTTTTCAATGAATTGTTGTCCTTGGATCCGGCTACGACGTCAAAATCCAAATTGGTGAATGCTAGGATCTGCGTCAATATTTGTAAGTCGACTGACCTTCCTCTGTCTATTGACATAGTCTCTAAAATGGGAAAATGGAAGAAAACGGTGGAATATGAATCCTTCCCTTTTGTTTTTTTTAACTGTAAAAAAATGGGTCACTGGGTTAAGAACTTCCTGAGAAAGGATAAAATAAAAAAGAGGGGAAGATAGAGAATAAGAAGAATGAAACTAAAGCGCAAGCCTCAGTTTGGAGACCCAAGAATCTAGCTACCAAGTGCTCATCTGAAGATTCGGTCAAATTAGACAATGAGGGGAATTTGAGTAAGGATGATCAAATCCTTGCCTTAGAGGGAAAGAAAGATGAAGAGACTAACCTATGTAGCAACAACTAATGGATTGACCAGGGAAGAGACTCTAAGATCAGAGATAATGATGAATCTAAAAATCTAAATCCTATTCCAAGTCATGAGGAGAACTTTGACATGTTCATTGAGGGAAATTAGTTTTTACCTCTAATGATTACTAATGAAGAGTTTAAGGAGGCAACCCAACAAGAAGAACAACAAACTAATGCTCTAAATGAATAAGGGAGTGAGGATAAGGATTCTAAGAATGATAACCAAAAGAGACAAAACCTTGAGAAGCCCTCCCCATCTGAAAAAAAAACAATCAAATGATGAGATGCATGATGCCCAAGAAAGTAACATCATTGGTTTTACTGAACCCTTGAATATCTCATTGCTCATTAAAGGGATTAAGTCAGATAAATCCTCACTTTTTTAGGAAATCCCTTCCTCAGACTGCACCAAGCATACAAAAAACAAGAAGGACCAAGGACTGCTCCAGAGTGCTAAAAAATCCCTTAAAGGGGCATCTAAAGGAGCCTCCTCTCTGTCCCAGGCTAACATCAATACCAGAAGTAGGAAAGTTGGTGTGGGGAAAGCTAAAACTATTTTAGGAAGAAAACAAGCAAAAGAAGGATGTGAGCTAGACAGCTGGATGGAGGTGGTGGATGGAAAACAAATGACCATCCAATAGGCTTTTTCCCCTAAACATTTATGAAGATAATATCATGGAACATATGAGGGTTGAATGCGCCCCATAAACAAGATATTTTGAAAAATGTGGTTAGAGATCACAAATTAGACATTTTTCTTGTTCAAGATGATGAACTATAACTGATTGAATGTTTGAAGATGACAAAGTTGATAATCACCGAGTTGTAGAAAGTAAATGCAAGACATTAAATTAGTTAATGTATTGTATTGTCATTGATGTCATCTTGATATGGTATGATTTCTCATACACATATTGTCACAACACTTAAAGATCTGAAGAGACAAAGTTTTTGTCGTCGGTAATCATGTACATCGAGTGACAATAAACCCCGAGGGACAGTGAACCCCGAGCACAGAAGTTCACAGTGTTACCCGATAGACAGTGTTACCCAAGCAAGCATTACCGAGCTAACTGCAGTTCTCACCAAACTAAACTGAAGTTGATGTCCAAGCTATCTATAGTAGTCATCGAGAACAACTAAAGTGTTGACCGAAAAGAACTGAAGTTAGGATATGATGAAACAACTTGGTTGGTAGAGCTAATTATAGAGTTAATTGTTTGATTACTTTATTTTCATCGATCAGTTAAGAGTTGTATTGTCTTAAAATGGAAGCACTTCCATGTTAAGAACGCTTATCCCTCCTTAGGGTGTTTTTTTATCATCATCATATTTTCCTCTCATTTCTGTACCCTCTCCTACTTATGTGCCTGTTTAGGACCCTGATTGGGCCTCTCCGGACACTATTTATCCCACCTGGCACATTTTCCAGGGGTTCTGACTCCTTGGGTCAAGGTCAACCTCAACCTTGACCTAGGTCAAAGTCGACCTCAACCTTGACCTAGGTCAAGGTCAACCTCAATTTTGACCCAAGTCCCCCTTTGCAATTGGAAAGTTTGTCGGTTGCTGGGGTCATTAAAAAGTTCATTTCCCACTTCTGGGTCAGCTATTTCGGGTTCCAAAGTAACGAATCTTAAAATTATATTTAATATAGGTCCTCTTCTAGGGGTATAGGTCTAATTAGAATTTAATTCTCCTATTTAGGCCTCTCTAGAAGATTGTTCCCTAGATTTGTATATAAGGAATCTTTCTCCTCTCATTTTCTCTAAGCATAATCACAAGCAAACAATCAACTACTAAGCAAGAATCCAAGTGAATAAGACTAAGTAAGAAGCAATAATTCTACATGTTCTCAAGATTTCAAAGTTCAATCAAGGTTTTCAAGTCTTCCTCTCAAGCATTCAAGTTCTCCATTGAAGATCAAGTATTCAAGCATTCAAGCCTTTGAAGGGATTTGGTTCAAGCATTCAAGATTCATCATTCAAACCCTAGATATATCCATCATAGTGGTGTGATATTCCTTCAAGATCCTTTGTGCATCCTCAAGATTCATTCATTCTTCTTTCAAGGTGGATTCCAAGCATACAATCATGGAAGTTTATGGTTTCTAATATTGAGTCCAAGCTTTCATATTTACATACTTGTTTACATTTGAAGTATAATTGCATATCTATTGTCATAGCTTCATTATTAGATCTACTTATACTACTTGCTAGAATTCTCTATTTCAAATATTGATTTCAAGTTTAATTCCTAAACCGGGGTTTGACTAAGACAAACCTCTTCCCCCCAACAAACAAACCATTTTTCTTGCAGGGACAGGTTCAGAACAGCGAATTAGAGTGCCTATCTGAACACCCTTTTCGGCAAACTATCAGGATCTGAAAACAAATTTTCTGTCAAACTGTGAAGGTCAGAATCAGACTTTCTGGGTTAGAATCAAACTTTTTGGGTCAAAGGTGATATTAATTTTTGGGTCAAAATCGGACCTGAGCCAGATTTAGAAAAGATTTATGGGTTTTCTCCGTCTCTGCATTTCTGTTCCAGATTCAGTTGCAGAATTCCTAGAAACTCAGTACAGACACCCAAAAACAAAATTCTTCAAATATGTTGCATTTTGAGGTTAGTACTTGTCTTCAATTCATTTCAATTAAAGTTTTAATCTTCCTAAATCTATTACACACTCTCTTCTATAAAATGGAATTTAGGATTTTTCTCTTTATCCCTATCCTTAATAGGTTGATTCATTTATGCATTGACCCTTTCTTTGGGGTTAATCAATTTGGATCTTCCCTTTATGAAATTTGGGGTTAAGAGGGCAATCTTACCTTCTCCACTATCTCAAAAATACATTCAATTGCTACTCCACATCACTATTTTAGATCTAACACTTTATACCTATACCCACAAATATACATTATATATATAATCTTTACAAACGCTAAAGATAAGAAGGAGATTTAAAACATGTTTTATTCTAGAAAACAAGGAGAGTTTTTTGGATTAAAACTAAATCAAGAATGACGATCTTTATAGATCAAGAAGTGATCAACGAAGAAAACACGAAGGACAAGAAATGGTGAAATCATGTATATATAAAGAGATAAGAAATTCATTATTAAGAGAGGAATTCTGAAGAGAATTATGGTGAAGATAGAAGTCTTCATACAGATCTGATCATACAAGCTGAAGAACAGAGCTAAGAATTTTGTAGACACTGAGCAACAGAGAAGCAACAACATTCACCGAGCAGAAAGAAGTAGAGAAAAGGAATTGAAGAGAACATTGAGCAGAAAGGTATTTGAGCTTACAATAGATCTGAACATCTACAATATTAAGTTGTATTTATGAACAGGTCATCTACTATTTCAATTTAACCATTGATTTAGAAAATCTCTTAACAGATTAGGATTTAACCATCCTTTATATATTGAGATACATCCCAATGAGTATCAAAAGGTGTTCATGTTGATAGCACATGGTGAATGCTAGGTCAAGTGATAAACTGTTAGTGATAAATCCTCTAACAAGGTCGCACTTAACAGTGTGTTTGTAACCTTTAATAGGGTTGGTTCTTCACCGATCTCACTTCAGAAGAGTAAAAATTTTGGGTTATCGGTCCCAAGTGGTTTTTCCCCTAACAAGGTTTCTACGTTAAAAATTCATGTGTCAAATGTGTATATGGTTCATTTCTTTGACGTTTTTCTTTACACATTACTATAACAGGATTGATCGGTAAACACTAAGTTATTTACTATATTTTGGTAAAGGTTGAGAAAAGATAGACTACTATTCGGTAAAGCTTAAGGAAAGGATAAATAATATAAACACCGAGCAGTATATACATGTTAGATTCACACAAGGCATACATCTTGTAGGACTGAAGATAACTAGAGGTTTTATATTTGTGGTATAAAGTTTTGGTTGGATTATTGGATTAATGTTTGAGGCCATTGATTCACCCCCCCCAGTTATTCTAACAATTGGTATTAGAGCTTGTGTGCTTAGAAAGGGAGTTTAAAGACTCAAGCTAAAGATCACAAGATGAGCAAAAGGGATGTGCCTAAGTTGAACACGGACAACTTTGCATCATGGAAAAGCAGGATAAGACTCTACTTATCAGGTATTGGAAATGATGTCACTCAATACCTAGATATTGAATTTGTTATACCTACTAGACCTCCAACAGTTGATCAATTGAGATAAAAGCATGAACATAATTCTATGATGATAGAACTTGCTTCCTCTCTCTCCAATGTTGAATTTGAAGATGTCAAATCATGCACCACTACAAAGAAAATGTTGGACAAAATGAAGCTAGTACATGGAGGAGATAAGAATGTATTGAGAGCTAAGGCAGAAATCCTAAGAGGAAGGTTTGATGACCTAAGAATGAAAGAAGGAGAAAACATCACTCAGTACAACTGCAGATTCAAAGAGTTTGTTAATTCTATCTGAGGAGTAGGAGATGTAGCTAAAGAAGAAATAGTGGTAAGTAAAATTGTAAGAACCTTACTGCCTGTTTATGCTATTAGAGTATCTGATATACAAGAAATGAGAGTAGTAGAAAATAACAATATTACTCTAGATAGGTTGATTGGTAGACTTATTTCATTTGAGATGAATAACTTTGACAACAGTGTCTTACCAAGAATTGAGTCGGCATTCAAATCTTCTTTGAAAATAAGTAAATCAAGTCAAAAACACACTAAGAGAAATGATAATGAAAGTGATAGTGATGACCAAGAGCTTGATGAGATTGAAGCACTAATGACTAGAAGATTGCATAGAGGCAAAGGTAGATACAAAGATAAATTACCATTGGTATGTTTTAATTGTAAATAGATTGGACAGTTTGTTGCTAGATGTCCTAACAAAAGAAAAGATGACAAAAAATATGATAGATCATATGAAAAGAAGCTTTACAGAGGTGATGATCGAGATTCCTGAAGGAACCGACAATCTGACAGAAGAGATAACTGAGACTACAAGGACAAAGGGAAGAAATCTTGTTACCTAGCTGAGAACAAAGTTGAAAATACTGACACCGAATCTGATGAAGATATTGAGGTGGTATTTGTTGCTATGAAGGATGGTTCATACAAAGAAGAAAGGTATGTTGAGACTGCACTCATATCTAAGGTTAGTAAAAATGATGTCTGGATTATTGATAGTGGTTGTACTCACCACATGACTGGAGATAAGGAAAAGTTTGAAATTTTTGAATATTATAATGGTGGATTAGTAAGAATGGGTAATGACTCACCTTGTCTGGTTGAAGGTAAAGGAACAATAATCTTGAATAATCTGATCAGATGTGAAAATGCATATTGGGTGAAAGGACTTAACTATAATCTATTGAGTGTTTCACAACTGAATAACATAGGACATCGATTTGCATTTGAGAACAACAAGGCAAAGATATTTAATGAATCAGGAAGGTTGATCGGAACTGGTGAACAAACAAAAGGTAACCTATTCTATCTTGATGATATTAATACCACTTGTTTAATGGATAGAAACGAAGACATATGGTTGTGGCATAAAAGGTTATGTCATGTGAATTTTGACAACATGGTTAGGATAAGCAATAAAAGGAAAGTAAGAGGCTTACTGAGCATGTCAAAGCCCAACTATGTCATGTGTAAGAATTGTCAAAAAGGTAAAATGACAAAGTCTAGTTTCAAGAGAAAAACCTACACATCTAATTCTATTCTAGAGCTAGTCCATACTGACTTATGTGGACCAATTAGAACAAAGAGATACTATGGTGACAGATACTTCATTCTCTTTGTTGATGATTATTCTAGAATGATGATTGTTATGTTCTTAAAAGAGAAATTAGAAGCATTCAATATATTTAAATGGTATAAAGCTATAGTGGAAAAACAAAGTGGAAAGGAACTAAAATGTCTAAGATGAGATAGAGGAGGAGAATTTATTTATGATGAATTCACTAACTTTTGTAATGAGAATGGAATTCAAAGACAGGTTTCTGCACCAAGAATACCATAGAAAAATGGGATTGCTGAAAGAAGGAACAAATCCATTGTTGATTGTGCCAGAACACTGATGATTGAGAAAGACATCACACAAGAAGTTGTCAGTACAGTTGTCTACACATTAAACCAAGTTCAATTGAAGAAAGACACCAATAAGAGACTTTATGAGCTATAGTATGGATACACACCCAATGTAAGTTACTTCAAAATTTTTAGAATTCAATGTTATATTTTGAAAGATGGTAGAAATGGAAAGCTTGACTCCAAAGGTGAAGAAGGAATATTTCTAGGTTATTCTACCAAAGGCAAGGCTTATAAATGTGTTGTGTGTTTTATCTACATATTTCTTGTGTTGTCTTAAATATGTTAATGTCTTATATCTTCTCGATTAAAAATTACAATTTGTATTAGAGCTTGGTTAAATCCAGGGAGCAGATATGGAAGACGACGAGGTTCTTATTTTGACTACAACAAAATTTGTAGCAAATGATTGGGTGCTCGATACGGGAGCAACATTTCACACTACTTCACATAGGGAGTTTTTCAAAACTTTTCAAAGCTGTAATTTTGGTAAGGTATCTCTTGCAAATGATAAATCTCTTCAAATTGTTGGAAAATGAGATGTTTTGTTGAAACTAACAGATGAAAATACTGGTTGCTACGGGATGTCCGATATATGTTCCTCAACTTAAAAATAATTCTATTTTAGTTGGGAAATTGTTATCTCAAGGATGTAATGTCAGGCTAGAATCCAATAATTGGAAGGTGACAAAAGGGTCTCTAGTGATTGCGAAAGGAAGAAATCAGGTACTTTATATCTGGTAGAGAGTCCAAATAATGTGGGAGCTATTCACAATAGCAACGTGGAGTTTTTACACAATGTTTCTAAGAATTCACCTCACCAAGAAGTGAAAAAGGAGCAACTGAAACGAAAGGTAAGAAACTAAGAAATATACATTACAAATGATGATTTTGAGAATTGCTATTGTAATTTCACATACAAGAAATTTAAAGGAGAAGTAGCATATATTATTGTTGTTGAATGAGAAATTTCACCAATGCAAATAGATGAGGTTCTTGATGATTACTTCACCATTGAAATTAATGAAATGGAAATCAATGAAGTTGATGGTTTGAATCCGAACAACAATATGGAGCCATGTCTTGTATCTAACAGCCCAAAACTTGGGGATTCTGTAGAAAATAACAAGAAAGAAACATGTTTAGATGCAAAGGAGGTTGAGACAACTAGACATAATTTGTCTTGGTCTTTTGAGAAGGTTCTCATATTCCTAAGGATGGAAAGAGTCATTAGAGTCGACCCATTGAGAATGATGTAGATGAAGAAACAATGATCCCTATACAAAATTTTGATCCTTTACACACGGTGATAGGAAAGCCCATGGAAAAATTTGTGAAAGGGTTGAAGTAGCAGTTGAAAGGGCAGAAAAAGCCAGGCATAGAGCAGGGCAAGTTGCATTAGAGAGGGCCATTGTTGAGGCTTTAGAATGAGCTTCTATGAGAGTCATTGTAGAGAAAGCAACTATAGAAGCTAGAGATCAAGTAGAGAGGCTTGTTACAGGAATATGAGAGAGGCCACAAAGAAATGAGAAGAGTCCAAAAAAATATTTTGAAATGGCTCTAAGAAATGTCACTGATGCGGAGAAGAGATGTTCAAGGTTACTGCCAAAAAGGGAAAGACAAAGCCGATTCAAGGAATAGATTTTAGTTTGGACCCATCCGACTTGTCACAGATCAACCTCTTCGTAGAGTTTGGATTCTTACAGTTTAAAACATAGCAAGATGCTATGACTGCCTTTAGGTGTCTGCAGAAACAAGATGTTGTATTTGGTTGTGACGAGAGTGTAAAGGTAGCATTTATAAGTACCTCCATCAAGGTTGATGAGGAGGCTATGTCATAGGTGAAGACAATATTTTTAGATGGAGTGTCAAAATATTGTGATGAAATGTAAAAGAGGTAACTCAAGAATATGATTATGTTCTAATGCCATGTTACTCTACACAAAAATTTGTGAGTCATATCAAGGCAGAGGTTTGTGATAAAATTGATTGAATCCTTGGACTTGTAAGACAAATTTGGCTTTTATTGGTGAAAATGTGAATCTATCAATCACCAATGACCAACAGATGAATGTGATGTAGATTCTTGATAAAAATACGCTTATTAGAACAATTGTTGAGGGACAATAAATACTCTCGCCTGAGTCAACCATGTATGGGTGGTAGTGGTCAGATAGATGGTAAGGAATTTATAAAGAGTGTGGCATGCACAGGAGTTTCGATGCTTAATATTATGAGGTTTCCAGCTACCTTTTCAAGGCAACAATTGAGTATAGAGGCAGTAGATAAAACTATTCGTGAGGCTATAGCTTATAGCGCTATTATCCAGGTGGGGATTCCTAGTGACGATGGTAATGTGAAGGTGCAAGATTTTCTTGATTTTACTTCGCTCAGATTGGGGTTTGAAACTGTTAGTGACATGATAACCATGCTTATTCTGAGAAACACAAAGATTAAAAGAGATCCTGCTAGAGTTTTCTCCATTGGAGCATATTTTGGCTCTGTAGGTCAATTACAAGAGTGGAGAGCTATGAGAAAATCTAAATTGGAATTTTATAATTTTGACCACGGCCATGGCAATACTAGTTGCCTGTGTCTCTTTCTTGGTGTATAAGAGGGGATGATCTAGTTTGTAGAAATAGTGAGTCAAGTTGATGCCCTTTTTGAAGGAGAGATTGATCTATCAGAGATGAATGCTTCTAAGAAATGTTTTAGAAGGAGACAAAATCAACAAGGAAACCAGAGTATAGATAGAAATTCAAAAAATGTGGTCTTAGTTATGGTTTTTGGCTTGCAGTATGAGTACACCTATCTCATAACTCAACACATTCACCAGATGTCGATATACTCTATTTGTATATCTGCTACTTCTCCACTATCTCTAGTCACATAGGAAAAGGCATTGGTGATAATTTCATCTATGCACTGTGCATTGCATAGTCAATTTTTTATACTGGATATCTACTATGGCCTCCTGTTAATGGTGTAGATGATGGGTGGTCAGGTAAAGTCCACAGAGAGTCAGAAGTATGAAAAAATGGAGATGCATGATCAGATTGAGAGCACTGTAGGTGAAGTTGAAGACATATCAGGAAATTTGGCACAAAGAGGTGAATTTGGTTCTTATTATGGATTTATGAGTGAAATTGTAGTTCAAAAATTTGTAAGAGAAGTTGTTCGACTGTTAAATTTTATTAAGTCTGACAGAAATTGGAGAAGATTAATTCGTACCGTATGTGAAGAAATTTTGGAAAAGTTGAAATCTTCTATGGGCCTAGTTACAATGTAACAATAAAAGTGGAAATGCATAGACTGTTCATGGTTGTACCGGTTGGACTTCAAGTGGGAGATTGTTGGGTATGTGAAGCCCAATAGTCACTTGACCATTCAACTTCTAGACTCTTCACTTGATCGTTGAATGCATTTATATAAATAGATGTGTACATTCTATGTATAGATGTATTGGTAAATATTAATAGAAGATAATTCTCTTCTTTGAGATTGGATGTAGCCAGATTTGGCGAACCACTATAAATTTTTGTGTTGTGTATTTTGTCTACATATTTCTTTTGATGTCTTAAATATGTTCATGTCTTATATCTTCTCAATTAAAACTTAAAATACATACATATACATGTTAGGATTAAGTAATACTAAGAGGGGGGATGAATCAGTATTACAACACTCTAAACATGAACTTAATAAATTCCAACTTAACCATACAATTACTGAAATGAAAAGAACATAAGCAAATAACACATAACTCATAACACCGTCAATTGTTGTCGAGGAAACCATGGCCAAGGTAAAACCCCGGTGGGGATGGTACCCACAAATATGCACTAAAAGTATAGTGTCCATGCTAGGAGACCTAGTCCTTTTAGGAGCTGAGTATTACATTAGCACATTTTCCTATTAGGGGAATATAAAACCCTATTAAAGGTACACTCAACACACAACTCTTACAATCATAAATAGTTATGTTACAATCTCATAAATGAACATTACAAGCATCATCTATGCTTAGATAGTTCATGTTATAGCTCGCAACTGTCTGATATGCATTCCTTCTGCTTCGTATCACCGCATTACTTTTCTTCTGTCAGTCCCATATGTTAAGTTTTAGGATAGCTACAAATATAATAGCACTCTATTTTGTATGTGTTTTCCAAATGCAACAATCTCTCTTTCATTTATATTGAGAATGAGGCTAGGAGAGACATGTCCCTTCATGGGACATGTCTATTCATTATTATTTATAAGAAAGGACATGCCTCTTCCCATTAATTATAATTTAAGCAATCTTATAATGTTTCATCAATCAATTATTAATTAAGAATAATATAATAATTTAATATTGAATATTAAATTTCATATGATTAATAATAATATAACATATATGTTATATTATTATTAATCAACATGTATTATATGTATTCTAATGATCATACAAATGAAGCTACAAACATTAACAATCCCTCTTAGCTAGGGAGGATGATCAAACAGAATGTGTAGTGGTCTCCCGTGTCAACACTTATGACCCTCGCCATAGCTATACAAAATATCAACACACCCTCTTAGCTAGGGAGGATAAATCAATCCAATGTCAACACTTATATGACACTTGATAACATCAATAATATGATGTAAGAAATAAAAGCATCATCCTCATGATTTAATCAATAGAAACATAGTCTCAAGATGTGGATTGCCTCCATCGACGATTCTATCCACAAGCTCTTAGGTGGATTGCCTCCATCGGTGATTCTATCCACAAGCTATTAGGTGGATTGCCTCCATCGATGATTCTATCCACAAGCTCTAAAGTGGATTTCCTCCATCGACGATTCTATCCACAAGCTCTCGTGTGGATTGCCTCCATCGGCGATTCTATCCACAAGCTCTCGTGTGGATTGCCTCCATCGGTGATTCTATCCACAAACTCATAAGCTTTAGAGTGGATTGCCTCCATCGGTGATTCTATCCATAAGTTCTTGGGTGGATTGCCTCAATCGACAATTCTATCCATAAGCTCTTGTGTGGATTGCCTCCATCGGTGATTCTATCCACAAACTCATGAGATTTAATGTGGATTGCCTCAATCGGTGATTCTATCCACACGTTCCTAGGTGGATTTCCTTAATTGGCAATTCTATCAACAATATCTCATGTGGATTACCTCCATCGATGATTCTATCCACAAATTCACAAGCTTTAATGTGGATTGCCTCAATCGGCGATTCTATCCACAAGTTCCTGGGTGGATTGCCTCAATCGACGATTCTATCCAAAAGCTCTTTTGTGGGTTTCCTCCATCGGCTATTCTATCCACAAACTCATGAGCTTTAACGTGGATTGCCTCAATCGGTGATTCTATCCACAAGTTCTATCTATTATGATGTGTTTTAGCCATTGCAAGATGTCTATCATAATAGAAGGTCAAGTTATTGTAAGATCATCACCTTTCAATAACTCTTACAAGTACAAGTGATAATCATTTGGAAGTCTTCACTTCCTCACGATGTACACAAGGGGAAAGCCAATTAGAAATATGGAGTCACACACATGACATCCATCATGCCTTAGCGCAAAGGGTGAAAACACGGGATTTCACCTCAAACTTCTCTCGCAGAGAAGAACTCATTGAGAAGATATCAATATGTTGATCATCCAAGATTTATTAAAATGAATTGTTAGACTCCCTCTAAGTCTGATATCAATCTTCTTAGCTCCTCGTCCAAAGTTACCTCTGAAGATTCAGACTCCCTCTGAAAATAATTTCTTGTGCTTATGTCCTGAAGGTATGCCAAAGAGAGATTACAAATAGCTTATAAACTAAACTATCTCATACAGAAATACCAAAGATAGAAGCATACAAGATTTTACTAGCCAATGTTATAGCATAAATTTTAAACTCAATAATTCACGTGCATTAATAAAACATGGAATACTTATATTAAGTTTCAAATATTTCCTTTTGTAAGGTGAGCCCATATAGGAAATATCAACTCTCATCAAATTTTGAAGTTGTTTGTGGAGGACACATTGCAGGAGATCATAATGTTATTCGTGCTATCCATGTCGATGACCTTCATGTAGAGCAACAACCTAGAGTGCACGATCACCATTTTCTCACTCTCCACTAAGGATGGTTCAAATGGAAATGCAACATTGGTTATTGTTCCCCCCACAATGTACAATTCCCACTCTTATATCGTTGAACAATACTCATGTCTTCTTTTTAAATGACTTGATTGCTCCAAGAGAGGTGAAACTCTATAATTAATTCTTTTTTTTTCTATAAAGAGACACACTTCCTTGAATACATTCTTCTTTGTTAATGCTTGACTACGATCATAACACATTAATATATCTCTTTAATGAAATCCACTTTCAGGAATTTCACATAGACCTATACACAATCTGTCATAACATTTTAACCCCATACTATCTCTCCAATCGCTCCGGTGGGAATCTTCAAAAAACAAATCAACAACATCTCTGAAATGCAGAAAAATCCAACGGTGGATTTGTGAGATATGGTCGCTTTACTAAGACTGTATTTTCTGAGACAGTCACACATCACCATCAACAAACTACTCTCTTACATTTGCAGTCTAGCTCTGATACCATGTTAAGTTTTAGGATAGCTGCAATGTAATAGCACTCTATTTTGTATGTGTTTTCCAAATGCAACAATCTCTCTTTCATTTATATTGAGAATCAGGCTAGGAGAGACATGTCCCTTCATGGGACATGTCTATTCATTATTATTTAGAAGAAAGGACATGCCTCTTCCCATTAATTATAATTGAATCAATCTTATAATGTTTCATCAATCAATTATTAATTAAGAATAACTTAATAATTTACTATTGAATATTAAATTTCATATGATTAATAATAATATAACATATATATTATATTATTATTAATCAACATGTATTATATGTATTCTAATGACCATACGACTAAAGCTACAAACATTAACACCATACATCGTTTTAAAAAAAAGCTCTTCATATATATATGTTACATCATTCAGTCGTCTCTCTATTACATTATAAAGTAGAATCAATACTTATGCAAAGAGTAAATACAAAGTCGGTTACCTTATACTACCAAACCATAGGTAATCCACATTCTCAATTAAGCTTATCATGTTTGGATATCATCTCATACTCCCTTAATCATCGCGACTATTCATCTTCCATGTCTCTTTGTTACTCTGTCTTCGCATGACTTCAAAACAATGTAACTCGCTGCGATCAATACCAAAAATCAAGTGACCTTAACCGAAGGTCATACACATTCCAAAATGTCTTCCTCTAAGCTAGCATGTCATCAAACATCATATACTATCTTTGCTGTCCAAAACTATACTACTATACTCTGTCTTACTCATTACTGTACTAAGTCATTTTGCTATCTGCATCTCCAAAACTGTAAAAAAATCCAAGTGTTCATCAGACCAGATGTGTTGCCATAAATTACAACCCTTAAGTGTCCCATAACACTCCAAAATTCATCACTTGCCAACAATCTCTCCCTTTGGCATTGATGGAAACACTTAGTGAAAAATGACTAAGTGTCAATACTCAACAAAAATATCTCCATATATTTTATACATCTACATGCATTTTTCATCTCTTCTCTTCTCCCACTTTGACAAAAACTAAAAAAGTATACAAAAATGTAGAATACTTCTGCTTACTAGAAACTTTAGAACATCTTTAGTGCATCTGAGAAAGAGTTTTCAAAGATCTTCACTTCCTCTGCCCAGGTCTTCACCAAAATCTGACTCACATGAATCAGTCCATTAAATGCAAATGAAGAAGTCTCCACTGCCTTTAGATCAGTAGGGATATGTGTTGTAAGGGCATGTCCCATCTTCTCCATGTCAGAGATATGAACCTCAAGAATTGATAACTTGGGAGTGATTAAACTCTTCAACAAACCAAATCTTGTCATAACTCTCCCTCTTTCTGTATCAAGGACACTTAGTTTGTCCAAAATCTTAGATACCTCTCTGTCTATCTCCAATACAGATTGTGAGGAGGTCTTACAAGTGTTTATCAATTTATATAGAGTAGATCTATCTTTCTCTACAATGTCTTCAATGTTTTTGATATGTTTGATAGGGTTGATACAATAACTATATAACTTCCTTCCTTGTGTGACACAACATTTAGCCTCAGATGTAATCTTATTCAATATTCCCAAGTCCCAAGAAATAGACTTGCAGACCTCCTCTATTTTCTTCTCAAGATATCTCTTCTCAACCTTCTCTCCAGCGATCTTCACTAATGACTCATAGTGATTGTCAAAGTTATCTAGTGCCATTTTAAGTTCTCTACATCATCTTTTCCTTGAAAAATAATAGGTGCTAGAAGTAGTTTGTTCAGAGTGTCAACTTCTCTTGTCGTTACCTTAGCCTTCTTCTCTCCTTTCTACTCAGATATTTCTTTAGATTTAGCAAATGCGATGTAGGATAAATTCATCAGCTCATCCACATCCATGTTCTCAACATCATTTCTCAAAGCCCAATCTACACTTTCCAACAACAAAGGTGAAGAATCATATGTCACAATTTCCTTGTTCATTTCAACTTTATTCACTGTATCTTCCATTATTTCATCAATGTTTTCCTTATGTTTTTATTTCTCTTTCATATCCTTGTCATTGCTTTCTTCAAAGGTTGTATCTTTCACAAAGGGGTCACTCACATCATACAAAGTGTCCAATGACATAGGCACACCATAAATATAGAAATCTGGTTGCAGCTTCATAGTACTTACATACTGACTAGCATATTCCCTCAATGATTTATCAAGATTTATTTCAAATTTCTTTGATGATTCACCTATCTCATTTGGTTTGGGCTTAAGAGCCTTAGGTGGCGAGATGTCCTCAGTTTTAGTTCCCACCAAAAAATTATCCACTGCTCTCTATGTCTCCTCAATTACTTCATCATAGTTTCTTCCCATTATTTTTACTAATCTTGTCTTTGTTCTCAGTAAAGATTTTAGTTCTTACAATATTCTTTTCATATCTTTAACAGATACAACATGCAACATGCCTTCAATTGCTTGTTCTCTAATTACTCCATCTTCCTTTTGTGCTAATTATTTCCTTATCTCCAGCTTCTCATATAACTCCTTAGGTACACTGCCTCTAATCTCTAACAAGTTCTTCTTGAAAACAAGTAAATGGTTAATCACTATGTCCTCAATCAGAAGTTTGTCAGATGCCTCATACCTGTCATAGTATTTAGCGAATGAAAAAAGATTCCCTTGCTCAATAACCCCTTTCTCTAGCATTTTCATATTTGGTTTCCATAGTTGTCTTACATTGGTGGTTTCTTTTTCAACTTTCTTCTTTTCTCATGTTGTCCTTTGTTTCCTAGGAGGTGAGTCCAGTTTAGTGGACCTTGTGTTTCTTCAAGGTACTAGCTTTGTTGTCTCTTCCTGGGATGTCTTTTGTGGTGGTGAGGGTGTAGTTACATCTATCACAGTATAAAGTGGACTAACTACCTACACAACTTCTGGAGGTGGAAGGGCTGCAGTAGTAGTGCTTTCCAACCCAGAAGATCTCTCTGCCATCTTCTTCCTCACTTCTTTCATTTCCTCTTTGGTTATTCCGGCCTTAGCTTCCAATTCATCTACTAAATTTTCTATTTTTCTCTTCCTTGATGATCTAGTCTGCTCAAAATAATCTTTATCCATTCTTCTTTGTCAAATTCATGAAGTTTGGTTATCTTCATGATGCTTAGGTTATTAAGGTGTGTGAACTCATCCTTCATATTTCCATCATCACCTATCATGTCTTCCATCTCAGTAGCAATCTCATCATCTCCTGGAGATTCATACTTGCAATGTATGTATGCCCTGAAATCTTTGACATGTAGAACTTCGTAGGGTGTTTGTGAAAATGCACCTTCGGGGTTGTTAGTAAACAGATTTGTCCTTTCTTACTTCTTAGGAATATGACTCTTAGTGCCCAAATTATGAACAATATCTGATTACAACAGTTGAAAAGCCGTTCTCTGATTACTGGCTTTTCTCTGAATTG
>MU225993.1:531041-548924 GCA_018584345.1 Thuja plicata
TAAGTTTGGCATCGCCCTCCTCCATTTCCATTAGCTTCCTCTTCGTTGAAGCGGATTGCTGCGACATCTTTGCTTCCATCACAAAGCAAAGCTTCCCGAATATTTCAGTAAAGTTATGCAGTTGTCTCTTGGCAATGGTGAATTTCTCAGAGCTGTGAAAAGCAGGTTTCTAAGCAGACGAAATTTTACTACTTAAGGTGGCTCTTTAGATCCAGATACAAAGACTGCAGGCAATAAAGAAGACTACAGCCAATCTACATTCGTAAAAACTTCCCAGAAACTAAGGACCTCAAGACTAAATAAAAACCAATGACAACTCTCCCGAAGAACTAGAAGGAGCTGTCGATTATGCCAGAAGATTCCTGCCTAACTGAAATCAGTTTCCACCTCCGCTAATCACAAAAATCTTCATCACCACAAATAAATTACTTCCTATTAATTAGCAACCACTTTCTATGTTAAAAATTAAAGTTTAAGGGTTCCGGGTCCTATAGTAACTGCACCTACTAGACGTTGCACCAACTAGCCAATGCCCAAGCCAATGCAACACACAGAGAGCATACAGAAAGACCATCCAACAAACAGCCATAGTGAGTGTAGGACAACTGACCAAAGCCATCTCATATCTATATTAATCCCATGTTCAGCTTATTCATGCAACACTTCCGCTCCCACGAGAGATTAAAACACCCTCACATGATCATTAACAACATAAAACCAAAAATGCCCTACCATATAAGGCATGATCCTAAGGTTGAAGGAAAGGAAAAAGTAAAAACTTTTCGGGGCCTAAATATTACAAAAGACTTCAATCTACCCTAGAGGATGTGAAATGACTATAAAGCACCATAAAGAGGTCGTGCTTGATTCCATAATTGGCAAAAGGCCCAAAAGATCAGCAGCTGCATGAGCTGTGCTGCTGCTCTAATCCAATGCTGGAAGATGACATCTTTGAACTTTGTGCATAAAGCTATTGCATCTTTTGGATGCCCTCCTCATTTTCCAATCGGGACAAGATCCCTTTTGAGAGGGTTAACCAAGAAATCTTCTTTGAAAACCTAGTTTTTTACCCCAATTGGTGAGGATATAGCCAATCCCAATAGACGTCTTTCCCCTTTTGCTTCATTATTGCTTTGAACACTCCCAAAAATGGATTAGACTTGAACAAAGCTCCCATCTTTTGATTAGACTTAAAAACCTCCCATCTTTTTGAATAATAAAACTAACACTTGCATTATTTGGATTACCATGAAAAGCTCCATCAAAGTTCAATTTCACTAAACTTTTCCTCCTCTACATGAGTGGAAAACATAGCTCTTAACTCATTAATGGGAGGAAAGCAGAGCTCAATTAATGGGAGGAAAGCAAAGCTCAATTAATGGGAGGAAAGCAAAACTCATTTGATTAATCTCAAAAGCATCCGTTTGTTTAGGCAAATACACAAGATACCATTCACAACTCTCATCTAGGTATCTTAGAAAGACTTGTCATCATTTAGGGAACCACTGTGGTGAATGAAAATATATATTTTTGTCAAATTTGGAACTTGGTTTTCTCAATTTTGTGGTTTGATATATATATATATATATATATATATATATATATATAAATTCGAATGATGTATGTAAAGAAGTCTTGAACATCTATACAAGGATTTAGTTTTCATCAATTCCTTTTTGAAAAAGAGGCTAATGCATAAGTAAAAAATGGGTACATTGTAAGCTTTGAAGAAGTCTGTCATGTCCCCTTCTTGAGATAGGATTAACTAATAAACAATAATAATTAAAGTAAAAATTAAAAGAATATAATTAAAAATAATTAAAATTCAGATAAGTTAAACAGATGGTCAAAAAGCATGAAAGGAAAAGTTGTGTCTCCCTCAAATGAGAGGTATTAAAGGGAGAGAAGAGAACTTCATTTGAGGGGAAAAAGGAAGGAGGAAGAAAGAGTAGTGGAGCATAAGAATTAGGGAAAGATTAAGGGAAAGGAAAGGGAAGAAAACAAGGAAGTGACTTTCAAAAGGTGAAGGGTTGTGACTCTCCGAATGGGTTGTAATTATGAAGGGTTGTGACTCTTTGAATGAGGGACAATTATGAAGGGTTGTGACTATTTGAAAGAGGGACAATTACAAAGGGTTGTGACTCTTGCCAAAAGGCAGACATGATGAAGGGGTGTGAGCTCTCCTTCACATGGGAGTATATAAAGGAGAAGGATCAAATGGAATGGGAAAAAAAAGGAGTAGAGGAGATTTAGAGAAGATTCAAAGCAGGAGGGATCTGAAATAAGAACTGAAAAGGAAACAAGAAAATAAGATATGTAGACCTAGACGAAGAAGAAAATATGCAGATCTTAAACAGGATATGTGAGAGAAAGGAAGTTAAAGGGGCAGCAGTTGCTGTCAAACAGATGTAACTTATCATAATTAAAGGGCGTGACCCTTTTGTAAGGGCATTAACAAATGAAAGGGTGTGACTCCCTACACTCAAAAGAGATATAAAAGAGAACTTAATTAAAGAAGGGCATGAAATCAAAAAGGGAGATCAATTGGGAGAATAAATATATTATTGTCAAAGGCAACAATTAAAAGTGGTGACTCAAAAATTATGAAAGGTGGTGACCCTGTCACTTGTAAATTATAAAGGGGAGATCATTCCAAGCAAGCATCAATATGTCATCACTCATTAATGCATCACAAAATCAATCAACCTATGAATCAGCAAAGGTTGAATCAAACAATCTATCAATTAACAAATATCAATTCAACAAAGTGAATAAAACAAGCAATCAAATATCATCATTCAATTCACATCTTGGAATCAGAAATCAATCATCAAATGTTTTTTAAATCAATCAATTCATCAATCATTTAAGTGTCACCCATTCAATCATCAAGAAGAAGGCACAATAAGAAAGAACAAATTACAAACTTGGACCTGCTTTCTTGGTATGGATATTGTATGGCACATATAGTACATTAGAAATCTATTCGTTATTATCTTATTGAATTATATATGCACTTCTGAATCATGATATTATGTGATTGTTCATTTATTGATATATTTACAATACTGATTTAATCTATATTGCATTTCATCTGAGAATATTTTATGATAAGTTTTGTTGTGTGAAATACCGTATCATACAGTCTGTATGTACTTTCTGACTGCTGTAATCAGCCATGATAAGGAAAATGAGGGGATCAAGGATTGGGGGTAATGGTGATGAGGTCACCTTCTAAGCACGCCACCTCATGGTATGTGACTAAGGAGTCCCATGGGGCCAAAGGGGGACAAAGGGACCGCCTTTGAGCTTTATCAGGACACTCCATTGTGAATATTCCTCATAGCCTCTAGCATGTTGAATAAATGCATGGGGATGCACAATCATTGGAGATAAGGTAGAATTAATAAGATTGAGGGTAGTGGTGATAGGGCACTACACTAGGTACGCCACCTCATATGGATGGCACGGGCCACATGAGGCCAAGAGGGAGGATGTATTAACTCTTGGGCCTAGGGTAGGGAGTCACTAGGACACCTCATCAAGTCAACCTATCTTATTACTCCTATGATTAAGACATCTTATTACTCCTATGATTAAGACATCTTTAATCTGATTCAAGCAATCTATTGATTTAATCTGCATTTATAATGTATGTTTATTTCTAACTCAAGAATGTCTAATTAGGAATTATGTTTATAATGATTCCTAGCTTGCTTCTAGGATCTCAATCAAAGCAAAAGGCTATCTTCAAAACCCTACTAGCTTAAAATAATTGTAGTCTAGGGTAAAATTTTGGTACTCATACTTTGGGGACATTATAAAGTCCATTAATCAATGTCTCATTGAGCTACTCCTAGCTGCCTTGAATAATGGTTTTCCCATCAATTGAAAGCTTTGAGTTGAGTACTTGTCTAAGGCATTGTCACTGCACTCTTTGTCCTTTCTGAGTGGGTGGGTGGTGGTCCCTATTTTGTTTTTAGTGAGTGGTATGAAGTGGGTTTTTGGTTCCTACCCATATAATAGGGGGTTTGTTGTTGTCACACAACAAACTATAGCCCTACCCCTGTCTTAGTAGGTGTGTGGGGGTTTGCCATTAAATGTTAGCTAGTAGGGTATTTGGGCTTTCTTAGGAGAGCTTGAATAAGAAGGATAGAAGCAATTATTGCCTTATCCATAACCCTACATCTCAATTGGCGAGGGGTTAATCATTCATTTGGGAGGGATGTTTGAGTGACTTGCCTTTGCTTCGTAGGTTGAAGCCAAGTTGGTATACCTCTTGAAACAAGCGTTTACTTTGCTCAACATCTGTTATAAAAGAAGCTACATGCTTAGTTTCGTAGTTTGTGGCAAGAGTGTGTTGATTTGGCTTGGGGACGAGGTTTGTTTTGCCCATGTATAGAGTGCTTGTGTTAGTTTTATCATTCAAAAAGATGGGAGGTTTGTTTAAGTCTAATCAAAAGATGGGAGTTGGGGACGAGGTAGGGTTTCCCTTGCACAAAGCTTGCTTGCTCTCTTCATTGGTTTCTATGTGAAAGGGTTGGCGTGCTTGATAGGTAGGGTTGATGCTCGCTTTGCTCATCTTTTCAAAGGTGAGCTTGTTTTGCTCTTTGGCCATCCTCTCCCAATAGTTGGGGATGGAAGAGCTTTCCTTTGTGTGGCTTAACTCTGCCTCATGTATAATAGGGTCTTTTTGTACTTATACTTGGTATCTCTCTGCTTTGCTTATTGTGCTACATTGTGTCCCTACCTATATAACTTGGGGTGGGTGTTAACAAGAAAGTATGAGCTTGAGGATTAAAGTCCCAACAAAATGGAAAAATATATTTAGCTGAAAGGTTGGAGGCTCCCATTGCAAAATGTAATTTTGGAATCCTTAAATTGGCTACTCACTTTATCAACAAGTGAGAGAGATCTAAACTTGCTAGTGATCCATCATATGCCTTTTGTGAATGTCTAGCTTTGTCTTCTCCCCGCTTCTACAATTTATTGCTGTTTTCCTTATCTTTTTTTGACTTATTTGTTATTTCTGTTTGGTTGGCATTTATTGTCCTGTGGATAGACAAGTTGACATTTGCAGGTTGTATGCTTTCTTGGTCCCTTTTTACATGGTTTATATACACAAGGATATCGCCTAACCTCAAGTCTACGAAAGTTTTCTGTGTATGTATATTGATCAATTAATTTGATTAGAAGACCTTCAAACTGAATGCAAACCCATTTTGGAGTGCAAATTTCTTTTACTAGCACCCTAATCTAGTTCAACATAGTTGCTCCTATTTTTGATTCTTTTTGAAATTAATTTGATTAGAAGACCTTCAAACTGAATGCAAACCCATTTTAGAGTGCAAATTTGTTTTACTAGCACCCTAATCTAGTTCAACATAGTTGCTCCTATTTTTGATTCATTTTGAAGCTTTTGTATGTTGGAAAAGGAGCTTGTACACCTTGTGTGATAACATAATTGAACTCTACAAACCCATGTTTGAGTGCAAATTCGTTTTACCGACACATAATTTGGTTGAATATAGTTGGTGCCATGTTCAATTCATTTAGAATCTTTTGTATGTTGAAAAAGGAGTGTTGTACATCTTGCATAATAACATTATAAAGATGTTTGGTTATACACCTTGTGTTACAACATCGAATGTTAGTGTATGTTGTGCTTCTCATGGAATGGGGAATCATGCTTGGGTCTTGATTAATTTCTCCTATTTATGTTGTGTTTAACATTGAAATTGCAATTATTTTGGGGGTTACATAAAGACAAGCAAAGGGACATGGCATTGGAAGGTGAAGGTTCACATTGGGTGTTTGAGTCATTTAGGAAAAACAAAGCCACTTGGTAAAGCTTTGGTGTGAAGAGCCCTTGGTTGTTTGAGTCATGTAGTGGGAACTTCATGCAAAAACATGGTTGGTGTGAATTTGTTGGTTTTAGATAGACATATTTGTTAGAAGGGTGACAAGGTTATTGAAGACGAGAAACTAGTTTGTTTTTTGCTTTTGTTTGACTTTTTGGTAATTTTCTACAGCAAGTGGGAGAATATTGGAAAAAGTGTTGTAAACCTTGCATAATGACATTGTAATATTGTTGGTGTTAGGGAGGTGGGCTGTACATTCTTTATTAATAACAGTAAATAAGTTTTGGTTCTCATGGAATGAGACACCATACTTTGGTTTAGGTTAATTTCTCCTATATATTGTTGTAAGTGGCATTGGAATTGCAAATATTATGGGAGTCACATGAAGACAAGCAAAGGAACAAGCATCCGAAGTTGAAAGGTCGCCTTGGGTGTTTGGGTCATGTAGGACAAAGAGAACCACATGGGAAGAGACCTTGGGGAATGTCAATAGACCCATGGACTATGTGAAGAATGTTACGTTGGAGTATGGGAAGAGCCCCAATTGTGCTCCTCATTGGGGGGATTCATGGTTTGTGGTTTTGAAAATCATTGTTGGTTTCTTGTTTCTCCTTTGCCTATGTATAGAGTGCTTGGGTTTAGTGGTTTGTTGTGACACAAGCAGGCATGGGAAGAGTCACAATTGGGCACCACATATTGGTTTGTTGTGTTTCTTGTTTGGATTTATCTCAAATGTGTTTCCAGGGTAAATCCAGTGTTTCTATGCATGTATGCTTTGTTGTCATTCTGTTGTACTAGTTTTGTATTCTGTAACCTTTTCAACACAGTTGTTTGCTTAATATTAATCAATAATTTCCTAATATTGTAAGTGGCCTAAACTTGGTGTAAACATGTATTTTCTTTTAAATTGTAAAATGACCTCTTTCAATGCACCTACTAAGAAAAATAAGACAAGTAAAAACAGCAAATTTTTTATGTCTAGATGTTTCTTTGTTCTCTATCCTCTCTAAAATGTCCTTTCTTTTCCAGAGTTGTTTCAAAACCATTTTTTTGGTTATTACTGTGTACGTTTACATTTTGTGGTGGGTTTATTTTGAGTTGAGCAGTTTGCTGGTCTTCTGTGTCTCATGGCATTTTGTTATGGTTTTGAAACCCCCTTTAATATGTGTGTTAAATTGGTGATTTTTTGCTTGTGCAGATCTCTTAAGGTGCTCCTTTTAGAGGAAAGTTATATAAAAGATGAAGGTGGGGAATGGCTGCGTGAGCTTGCTTTAAGGAACTCTTCATTGGAAGTGCTGAATTTCTATCTCACAGGATTAGAAAGTACTGACTTGAGCGATCTTGAGTTATTAGCCACAAATTGTCGATCGCTAACCACCTTAAGGGTAAATGAATGTGATATTTTGGATTTAAGAGGTGTTTTGGAGAAAGCTACAGAATTGGAAGAATTTGGTGGTGGTTCATTTTGTAGTAGTGATGAGAATGGAGCAGAGGAAAATAAATACGGAACTGTTAGATTTCCTACCAAGTTAATATCACTTCTTGGGCTAACTTACATGAGTGAGACTGAGCTGCCTTGTATACTTCCACGTGCTTGTAACCTGAAGAAATTGGATTTACAGTTTACATTCTTGAGCACAGAAAATCACTGCGAGTTAATTCGCATGTGTACCAATCTAGAAATTCTAGAGGTATGTACCTGAATCATATTTCCGTTTCTACATTCTGCAACCTGCTGTTATGTGTATTAATTAGAATTTCAATGTTTTCATCCAAGTCTCATATGCCCAATAATGTTTTTCAGATTTTCGAAAACTTGGGATATCTCACAACTGTCTAAAAAGATATGTAGAAATTAGTGTTCAGCATTTCCTTGCCAAATAAAAGTAAAAACTTCACTAGGAATTTTTGAAAACTGGTCCCGTTTGTGAATGCTCTATTTTTGGCTGGCCAAGGATAGTGGGGTTAGTAGCCTAAAGGGTATAAAGTGAAATCACTGATGATAAAAAATTAAAATCTAGAGAGTGAAATCACTCAAGGTTGAAAGTTGAAACTGCTCTTCGCCCTTCTGGGGAAAGATCTAGCAAAGTGGCATGATAAAACAAAACCCGACACTGTATGGTTTTTATATTTTCAAATTTCAATGCAGACATCATTATTTTCTCTTTGAGGGTTCTAAAATTGTTGTTTTGAAAAGTTGCCATTTCCTGTTTTGTGCAACACAGATAATTGTATGTCAAAAGATGGGATATAACATTATTTTTGCTCTTTGCCTTTTTGAAAGGAGAATACGCAACATGTCAGACAAAACCTAATACTGAGTTTAGTTTTCCATATTTTCAGTACCAACATTATTATTTTGTGCCTTTTAGGGTTCGCGTAAAGGTTTGTTTAGGAAAAACCTGTTCTTTCCTGCTTCAGTTAACTAAGATTTTTTTTTTCTCCAGTATTTTCAGTTTGTGCAATACTGATAATTTCCCTAGCACACGCTGAAATTGTATGTCAAAAGATGGGATATAACATTATTTTTGCTCTTTTAATATGCCTTTACGAAAGGAACAGGCAATGTGTCAGACAAAACCTTAATACTGAGTGTAGTTTTCCATATTTTCAGTACCAATATCATTATTTTGTGTCTTTTAGGGTTTGCAGAAAGGTTTGTTCAGGAAAAAACCTGTTCTTTCCTGCTTCGGTTAACTAAGTTTATTTTTTGCCTCCAGTATTCTCAATTTGTAAATACAAGCTGAAACAGAAAGTGAGATATAGCATTGTCATCTTTAGGGGCTTACAAGCTATTGCCTCTTACAAGCTCCCACTTGGAGAAGCCCAAAGGACACTTATTTGTTGACTTCCCAAGTCATTAAATATTTTATTCTATACATCCACGAGTGAGGAAAACAATACTAAATAATCGTGTTCACAACCTATTTTTTACCACTGCTAGTGGAACTCATCGCCCTTTATGAATGCATTACAAATAATTTATAATAGTGAGAAACAAATATTAGAAAACACTTTCCAAGGATGTTGAACCCTATCATAGGATTTAGAAGGTAGATGGAACCTTAATGTAACATAATGATAGCTTTTAAAGAACAAGTTCACAATAAGGGTTTTGCATTAATAGAAGCCTTGGAATAATTTGCTTAGACGTAAGGCATTTTATCTTAATTACATTCATTTTGACAAATGGCTAGATTAGAAGATAATTTTTTATTTTTGACATATGGCTAGATTAGAAGATATTTTTTTTTTTGACAATAAACATGGGACTCACAATATTAATGAATGGAAAAGAAGCTTTGAATTATGATATATTAAAGCTCATCATTACATACCACAAGAGGCTTTCTTAAAGAGTTAGTCTGTTCCACAGATGAGTAAACAGTAGCTTCTAAACAAGATAATAATTGGGCTTATATCACAGACTTATGAGAGATCAGTATTACATGAGAGTTGAGATGTTTAATGATCAACATAAAATGGCATCTTACTGGCTTACACTTGAAATATATGATAATAGGAGTCTTTCACATCAACAAACTTCAATTTGCCTGATATATATTTTCATCTGCCTATTTGGCCCTCTGATATCATATTGGTGTCTCAGAAGGCAGGAGAGAAATTCTCAAAGCTTATTACTTTTTCACTGTACAGAGAGCTTGTTTGCTTGTAATTAACATCTGGCTTGAAAAATGTTGAAAAAGTAGCTTGCAACTCCCTTCACCTATTGAAGATGTTGTTTAATGTTTAAAATATTATTTGTCATGATTGAGAGCTTGTAATTAATTGGATGGGGTCGTTATGAGCAATTGGATATAAAAATTTCACAGGAAGAAATCTTGAGGTCTAGTTTAATTTGATGTAATAAATATCTGAACTTCAGCAAATTTTGTTTTGCAACGTTAAATATCTTATTCAATTTCTGTAATAATTGTTTTCTGCGTATGTTTGTTAGTGGAAATATACTTACTCAAGAAAGTTCTCGAGGCCAAAGACTAATTTTCATAATTTTTAACTGATACTGATAACTAATCAAGCACACACGGACATGTGAGTAAAATGTGCGCAATATGTTGCATATGGGGGGAAGGTGTTAAAAGATCAAAATCACATCTCCCATTCGTTCTCTTTCATGACTGTTAGGAACCATAAGCTGGGGCCTATGATGGGGATTTACTCTAGTTTGACCAGAATTAAGTCTCAATCTTTTATACCAGGGACACTTGAAATGCATAAGATGGTGCCTATAAAAAGAGAACCACCTTTATAACAGTTTCTTGAAACTTAATCGAAACACCTTCTATGGTGGTTATTATTATGCTGAGAGGCATCTCACAATTGGAGTTGGTGGTGTGAAGGTTATAATGATGCAAGTAATTGCCGCCAATAAAAACTAAAGATTATCAAAAGTGCATAATGTGTTGCCCATAACAATAGCGACACCTGAAAATTATGTTTTTGAAACTTGAATCAGAACACCTACTTTTATGGTAACTATGCTGAGTGGTGTTCTACAATGTAATGTGTGGAGTCCCTCCCTCGCCCCACAAAGAAAACTACTCGGGTTTTAAGATGAACTATATTATTAGAAAAAGTAATGCGGTTTACCTTCAAAGTTAAATAAGCCTCTTACATAAATTATCCAGGGCTAATAAAATTATCGAAGCAATTTCTAACAATTAACCTTGATAAATGAGCTGGGACTTGTAATTATAATTACTGGAAATAAATATTGAAAATGAGTAAAAATTTAAATACAGAAATTAAATAAAAGTTAAATTTGGGACTCGTTGAATTTTTAAGATGGGGAAGCGATGCTGAAAATGCCGGGAATCCATTCACCAATGTGCTGGACTATTAGGACTGTTCAGACAAGCGTCTTAACCTTCAAAGTTAAATAAACCTCTTAGATAAATTATCCAGGGCTAGTAAAATAATCGAAGCACTTTCTAACAATTAACCTTGATAAATGAGCTGGGACTTGTAATTATAATTACTGGAAATAAATATCGAAAATGAGTAAAAATTAATTACAGAAATTAAATAAAAGTTAAATTTGGGACTCGTTGAATTTTGATGATGGGGAAGTGATGCTGAAAATGCCGGGAATCCATTCACCAGTGGGCTGGACTTTTAGGACTGATCAGACAAGTGTCTTAGAATCTGGAAGCTAATCATTCACTCTGGTTCACCTATGAAAGGGTAGACCCGATCTTCTTGAGTGTAATATTTGCAAAGACCGGTGGTGTTCAGAAACACCTTTGGAGAATCTGCTGAATTGCAAAGGTCATGTTCTCCTCAGTCCGACCCCCAACAATTGGGTGTGCGGTGAAACTAGAATAAAATAATGCTGATGCAATATGTTATAATGGCTGCTAATTTTTTTTTATTCTTTGCAAATCAAACTCTAGATGTGCTCAATAAGAATGCCCTAGGTTGTCCTAGGTTTCTAGCATAATTCCAAATGAATGCCCTTAAATACAATATAGAACTCAAATCAGTCCCAAACATTTCCTAGGTTGATGCAATATGTTATAATGGCTGCTAATTTTTTTTTATTCTTTGCAAATCAAACTCTAGATGTGATGCCCTAGGTTGTCCTAGGTTTCTAGCATAATTCCAAATGAATGCCCTTAAATACAATATAGAACTCAAATCAGTCCCAAACATTTCCTAGGTTGGCTCACAATGGCTAGTGAAAAGGTTGGGAGGGTGTAAGTTGATTTTGAATTTTAAAAGTTTAAAGTTAAAATCTGCGACTATGGAAGTGACCTAGGTTATGCCTGCATTCATTCATTGGTGATGAGTGGTGGATCTAGGGATCAAGATCAAATATCTAGTGGACAAGTAATGATAAGATTGTGATTAGCTGAATTTGCACGATACTATGCTACTTGTAAGCTACTTATGGTATAACCATATGGCAGAACAATTAATTTAAAGAAATACTTTTGCATAGGGTCACATGAATATTTTTGTTGGCTCTTCAAGACATTATATATATTATTTGGAAGAGAAAAGTGGAATATGCTTATGACCATATGTTGTATGAATTTGATTCTAAAAGAAGGTTGGTGAATTATATGTGGATTTGAATAGTTAGGTTTGCTAGGTTGATACCTATGGACGTCCAACAAATATTTGATTGGACTTTTGGCAAAGCCATCCATATTGTTAACCATTTTCTTATTCCCAATTTTTCTGCATTCTTTTATAGTTGCCATGTTTCAAATCGTGGCACGCTTGCTTAGTTTTGGACCCTGAAATTGGGAACTGTGGTGAAACTTGTTGACTGTCAAATAATTATTAAACTTGGATATTCTTTGACAAAGATTATGGAAGGAACCATTATTCAAGTGTATTCAAGTTTCAAATGGACACCCTAACTAATTGGTAAATGTTATTTCTTTCAAATGATACAGTTGCATGGCAGCTGTACTGGCTGAAAGTTTGAAACAGCTCATACCAACATGGGTGTTTGCTTGAAATTTCCGACAATGGAAGATTTTTAATATACTATACCAAGGATTTGGTTATTCCCAGATTATAGGGTTTCACTTTATTTCATAGATGATTTGTAAGGTGGAGGAGGCATCAACTATAATTGATTTAAGCATGCATGCCAAACATTCATTGTATACAAATCTATATAGAAACGAGGATAGATATTGTGAATACATCTATCTAGAAGATCTGAGAGATACCAAATTTGAGGCACAAAATTATTGAGAAATAAGGTATAAGTGTATAATATTAATAAAAGAATAATTTTCTATGAAATTGACGTGGTACACTGAAGAAGCAGCTAGGAAAGCTGGGCCGGAAGTGTTGCAAAGTCCCGAAGTGTCGCAGAGTCGGGAAGTAGCATGGGAGATAGATGATTAGAAACAAATTCTTCCTTTCTTTCTACATTGAATATATTGTATAGCTTGATCGATACTATTTCTTTTCAACATAGTTTTTTTTGTATAAATTTCAAACATTTAAATTGTTGCAATATGAAACAAAAGAAGACTGTAACAAAGCGCCTTATTTATTTGTTGCAATATGATCTAAAAGAGCAAGGTAACAAAGTTTTGCCTTATTTATTTTGGAGAAAAGAAAGAACCCTACAATAATCATAATAATCATTTAGGCTTGTCAATTAAGATATATAAGTTCTTACAATTAATCAAATCGCTAGATATTTAAAACTCACTCAAAATTAAATTAAATTAAATAGTTCAGCATATATAAAGTTGTTTTGGTATATACATGTGTATATAACACTTCACATATGTGTATATCATGCCAATTTTGTATGTAATTGTTTGTTGAGTATATATAATAAAAGTAACTTCGAGAATTCTAGAAAATGAATTCTACTTCTATGAACATGAAGATTTTCTTTTATTGACTATTTTGCCAAGAAAGCTTCATTTTGACTTTGAAAAATAAGAAAACCCACATCATATTTTGGTGCTACTTCAAATCATAGCTTGATTGAAATTTATACAAACAAAATCAATGTTAACTTTGAGTCCTTTATCATCTATGCTATGGAAACCAGGAAATGTCCTCTAATTTAAAGAAAAACAGTTATTGACTGTTTTTCATCCTCAAATTTTCAAAATCCCCTTCTTTCCCGATTTTTTGCTGATTTAAAAAAAAATCCTACTCCTCCAGTTTGCCGATTTATGCTTCTATGATATATAAAGTTAATTAATTTTTATTTTTAAATATAAGGACATCACAATTTTAAATTATATTAATGCCTTAAAACAAAATTATGAAAAGATTTAAAATAACTTGTAAGTATATAATATTTAACAAAAAATTTATTAACAATGACGGGTTATTTAAAATTAAAATTGAAACTATACAAAAGTAAAATAGTTCTAAAGTAAATAATGCAGATAAAATAAAATAATTTTTAACTAACTAATTGTTGAGGATGTTAGTATGTTCTTTAGTTATGCCATCTATCAAGTTCAAACTCGCAGAAGGTGCAATTGGGCCAGGTTTGACTCTTGGATGAAAGACAATTTTGGTTTAGATATTGCTTAGTTGTCATGTCTATATCTATGTAATCTAATCTTTTCATCAATTTTTTTTATGTACTAAATAGGACATTTAAAAAAAAAATTCTTAACTAAATAAAATAACTTAAATTTATATTTAATTTTTTTTAAGATATGATCATACCTTATGCTAAACCCACAATGCTTAAACTTTTGAAGTCCTATAAAGATCTTCAGGTTGCATCTCAGGCTTATTATTCATACTAAAGACCGTCCGTCATGGATTTCATTCAAATATAAAATCGAGTGGCATAAACTTTGCAACAATCTACAAGTATAATTTACACTGTAGCCCTTTAAATAGGTTGCTATAGCCCTTTTACCGTATTTGCAAGATTGGAAAGTTTAATTTCCTTTAATGTTCATGCCATCACTAAGGGTACGGGGACTTGGGCTTCTACTTTTCAGAAAGAGGTTTCATGAATAAAAAAATTTCTGTTATGGAATTATTTAGAATATTCTTCTTCAAAATAGGAGTTCCTACTTTTTAGTGTTGTATATGGGGTGGGGCTAGAAATTGCCCCAATAGCTTAGGAATACTTTTGCCATTTGTCAAATATTTAATTTCAAATTTTTCTTGAACAACAAATTCCAGAAGGAAAATATTATTTTTCTTAAACAATAATTTTGAAGGAGAGTTTAAACTTTTAAGCTGAACTGTACTACAAAATTCATAGGACCACCAATTTTAAAATTTGGAGGGGAAAATACTTTTTAAAGCACAAAGTATGGAAGACAAAGGTATTGCATTCATGAGGCCACCAACTTTCTTGAATATTAGAGTTTAAACTTTTAAACTGAACTGCACAAAATTTATTGTACCACCAACTTTAAATTTTTTCCAAAAGATGTTAACATCTTCAGCTAAATTTTATTGGAAAACCCTGGGACCCAGCCTAAGTCCATATTCTAGAAATATGGAAAATACGTAACATATATGCTGGCATCAAATGGATGGATGTATAGAGGGATGGAGATTAAATGTAATCCTTGGCAAATTTAAGGGGCTTAGGGGAGTGATCTCTTACCAATGATATATTGATAAATTTGTTCCTATTTAGATAACTCTTAGTCTTATGCTCTAAACTTCATTCTCAGAGATTTATAGCTTATGTCTGCAACGTTTTTATTCATCTTTTTACAAATGAATTATATTTTTGAATTTTTTATAAAGATGTCTATTCCATAGATTTCTCTTAGTAGCATTTTTAACTTGATCAGAATATTTGCTTTTAAGCAGGTAAGAAATGTCATTGGAGACAGAGGGTTAGAAGTTGTTGCAAATCACTGCAAAAAGTTAAAACGACTCAGAGTGGAGCCTGGAGAAGAAGACGGCGTAGATGATGAGCAAGATATAGTCTCTCACAGAGGGCTTTCTACAATAGCTCAGGGCTGCCCCGATTTGGAATTCGTTGCTGTCTATGTTTCAGATATAAGCAATTCAGCACTTGAGACTGTTGGTGAATTTTGCAGGAATTTGAGGGATTTTCGGTTGGTTTTGTTGGATAAAAAAGAACAAATCACCGATCTTCCACTTGATAATGGAGTCATGGCTTTGCTTCGTGGATGTCAGAAGTTGAACAGATTTGCATTTTACGCGAGGCCTGGAGGATTGACAGATACAGGGCTTGGTTATATTGGGAAGTATAGCACAAATATAAGGTGGATGCTTTTGGGATTTGCTGGAGAAAGCGACCAGGGCATCCTTCAACTTTCACATGGATGCTCAAAACTGGAGAGGCTTGAAATGAGAGGTTGTTGTTTTAGTGAATCTGCAATAGCATCCGCAGTGCTGAACTTGAGATCACTGAAGTACATATGGGTACAGGGATATAAAGCAACACCAAGGGGAGAGAGACTTCTGGGTATGTCACGACCATTTTGGAACATAGAGTTTACCCCACCTCGAGTGGAGGGACAAATGGATGGAGATATGGTTCAAGAGAACCCAGCACAAATACTAGCTTACTATTCTCTTGCTGGAATGAGAAAAGATAATCCAGAGTCTGTAAAGCTTTTGTCTTTTCGTTGATAATAGTTAGCAGCAGTTTAAGTTGGACTATTCATTGCAACCAACATGATTGTGTCATGAAACAGATTACAGTATGCAGAGAAATGATACAGGCAGCTGGACCATTGTGGTTGTTCCACTTGACGGGGCCTTCCAGTACTTACGAGAAAGAAGTATGCTGATTTCCTTTCTGTGCACTTCTCCACGAGATTCGGTAAAAGGATATTTTGGTGGACAACAAGACTTGCCATTGCGCTTTCTCATTTCTTCCCTACTGCATCTGCTTCCTGGCTCTAAGAATCCGTATACAAAGGGTATGGATTTGGAGACTGCTATTATACATGTTCTATATAAGGCTAATTCCATTCCATGCGCTCAGATTCAAGGTATAAGTTATCTAAATGCCTAAAGAATATCTTAAGCAGTTTGATGCTTTAATTAATAGAGTAGTTCTTTAAGAGTCTCTGGAGCTGGTAATCCCAACACTGAAGCGGGCATTCATGAAGCTTGAGCTTTTTGTCAATATTGAAAATCTGCACCTGAGACGAGATTTTATGAGCAAGCCCATTTTAATTTTTTTTAACTACAATTTTTTCTCAAATATGCACATTATTCACTGACATTTTTCACCACCAGCGTTTTACTGAATAAGCGTATCTATTGGAAGTGGACGTAGTCTATATCAGGTTATTAGTTTTTGTCATTTTGAGGCAGCAGTTGTTAATTACAGACACTCGCGTAACTCTTTGTCTTGACATTTGCACCCAAGAATTGTATTTCATGATTAGCAAATGATTTGGATTTATGCTCATGGCAGGCACTTAGAAGGTTAAGAATATAACTTATGTATGGTTCTCACTGGGACAATGGAACTTTAGGTAGCTTCCTGAAATACATGAGCCACACTTCTTCCTTACAATTGAAAATTGTCTTCTTTATATATTTCTTATCTTGCTAGTAGGTAAGATCAAAGAGGGTGCTGTTTGTCTATTGTATATGTTTCGGTGCCCTTAATGCCCTGCTGTAACTGAATGTGTTGCATTAAATTCTATTATCTTCTATCTTAGAGATATCAAATAGAGTCAATGCGCAAGATAGGGAGTTACAGTCTTGTATCTTGCAATGAATTCCACTAAATATATTTTATGTAGCTAGCTGCCAACAACAAATAGCATGGCGTTTCTCTCTTGTTTTATAATGGAGTGTCCTCGATGCTGTCCTGTAACTGAAAGTGTTTCACTACATTTTATTATATTCTATATTAGCAATGTTCTCAAATAGATTTAATACACAAAACAGTGAGTTGTTGTCTTGTATCTTGCAATGAATTCCACTAAATATATTTTATGTAGCTAGCTGCCAACAACAAATAGCATGACGTTTCTCTCTTGTTTTATAATGGAGTGTCCTCGATGCTATCCTGTAACTGAAAGTGTTTCACTACATTTTATTATATTCTATATTAGCAATGTTCTCAAATAGATTTAAAACACAAAACAGCAAATTGACTCCATTGTGATTACCTTTGTGTGGTGCCATTGTTGTGCAAGTGAATTTTACCATTCCTTGATATAATTCTGGAGTTCATGAATGTAATTTTTGCAGACTTTTGGAGAAGAATAGAATTGACTTAATTACTCATATTTCTTGTTGTGGTCATTGTTAAAAGTTCCTGTTTTCAATTTTCTACATATAAGAGTAATGTTTTTTGCAAGTATATGCTAGTGAATTATAGCAATTCCTATTCAATATTGCAGAGATATAAGCCTTTTGTGGAAAGCGCATGTTGTTAATGAGAAGGGTATAGCTTGTGGTGAAAATCCTAGTGATTCATTTTCAGTTAACCTATGTATTGATCAGTGAGTGATAGTCAAAGATCCACCAGAATATGATAAGTATTAGTCAGTTTTTGAAACTTCATAAAAGAGTCTGATTATCCTTGGTGTAT
>MU225993.1:569135-616489 GCA_018584345.1 Thuja plicata
TGTGCCAAAAAGAGGATGTGGTAACCAAAAGTGGAAGTTGACTATTGAAGAACATGAAAGACTTTTGGAGATAATAAAGGATAGAGAGGATCCAGAGTACATGTATCAGGAGCTATAAATGATTTGAAATTCATGATTCTAGATTGAATTTATATTGATTAGATATATTGAATTTATATTGATTCTAGATTGAATTTATTATTGATTCTATATAAATGTTTCAGAATTTTAGATTTGGGTTTGCGTTTATGTTTCAGAATTTTGAATTTGGGTTTGTGTTTATGTTTCAGAATTTGAGTTTGCGTTTGCGTTTATGTTTGGATTTATATTCAACCTAAAAAAATTCATTTCTAGAAAATGAAGAAGAAAACAATTATATTATAATGCTACATAAAAAAAAATCATTTTACACATATGTATAAATACAGTAAAACATTTAAACAAACAAAAAAAAAACAAAAAAAAAAAGGGGACCTACCTGATACTCGGTCGAGTAGTCACCTTCACCCCACACGCTGAAATCTAGCCCCTCAAAGTGAAAATGAGGGGCTAGCGGGCTATTTTCGGCATTTTAAAAAGATTGGTATACTCGGCTGAGTACCTCTCGGCCGAGAGTCTGAAGCCATGTAGGCGCCACTTAGCGCCGCGTGACACCCATGACGACTCGGCCGTGTTAGACTCGGTCGAGTTGTACTTGGCCAAGACTAACATGAATTTGCACCCTGAAATGTCCTCAGGGGTGACATGTTATTGTGCTTTTACTCGTAAAGGTCACTATTCCACCTCCTACTATGGTCGATGTACCTGATACTATCTCTACACCGCCCAATAAGACATCGCAGAAAGAGAAAACAACATAGATCCATGTGATGAGGAAAAGGTCCTCCAAACACAATTCGCCACCTAAGAAGCAGAGGACTGAAGTGCTAAAAGAAGAATAAAAGGTAACAAAAGATAAAATAGAAAAAGTACAAGAGAAACTAGTTGATAGACAACTTTGAAAACTAGATTTGAAAATTCTAGAAAAAAAGAATTGTGGAACAAGGTAAGCTAAACCAATTGCCTAGATACTATAAAAGGTATGATGCAAATGATCAAATTTTGATTGAAGGTATTGTCATTAATCATATGCTTGTTTTCAAAAATAATTTACTTGAGATAGAAGGAAGTATTCCGAACGATCTATATGAAAAACTTGAGGTAAGAAAGAAGTTAGAAATCAAAGAGGATGAGAAGATAAGAATAAAAGCAATTGAAAACATGATACCTATTATTTATTTTGATGAGTATGAGAGAATAATGAAATCCATTAAGCCCCTACTAAGAGTAAAATCTAGATTGATAAGAATTATGGGGAGAAAGTATGATGAAATTATAGAGGAAACTTAGAAAGCTATTGACAAAGTCCTATTGGAAGCTGAGCCTAAAAAAACTTCACCTCCTAAGCACAAGGATGATAAGCCTAAAACCATTCTAAAAGGATAATCTTCTAAGGTCACAGAAGTAAACGTTGACACATCTAAGGATGCATAGGATAGCAGTCAATTTTTCAGTACAATAAAGCAACTAGATTTCTTTGTTTCTGGTGTGGCTATGTCTTTGGACACTTTGCAGGATGTAAGTGACCCTTTTCAAGGGAATGTGGATACTATGACTGAGGTAGACATAAGTAGTGAATAGAGTGTAGTAAATCTGACTAAGAAAGAGGCTTCTAAGGAAGAATAAAGAGAATAACAGTTGAGGCAGTGAAGGAATCTGAAAATAAAGTTGAAGTTAAACAAGAAACACATGTATCTATTTATTCATCTTTATTGTTGGCAAGTGATGACAAACCTCTGGGAAAAGATGTTGAAGGTATGGATGAAGATGGATTAATGAAATTATCTTACATAGCCTTTGCTAAGAATAAGGAGAGATCTAAACAGAAGTATGAAAAAAAGTCAAAGGTACTTGAAAGAGCAGTTGATACTATCAACAAACTCCTACCCCTACCTTTCAATTTACAAGGAAAGGATACAATGGACAGCCTGAACAAAGTACTTGATGACTTTGATGTTCACTTTGAGTCTTTGGAGAAGATCGCAACAGTTAGAGCTGAAAAAACATATTTGGTGAAGAAGTTTGATGAGGTATGTAAGTCAATCACATGAGACTGAGGCATACTGAATAATACTATTGTTGAAATGAATTCTTGTATTGCTTATGGAAGGAAGTTATACAACTACTGTATAAATACTCTCAAGCACCTGAAGAGCATCAAAGGCATCATTGAGAATGATAGAATGACTCTGGATACATTAGTACACAGTTGCGAATCCTCCTCACAAACTATTATAGATTTGGATAAGAAAGTGTCCAGATTATTGGGCAAAATCAGCGTTCTTGAAATAGAGAAAGGGAGAGTAATAGGAAGATTTGGCGTGTTAAAGAGTCTAATCACTCTGAAACTATCAATTTTGGAGAAACATATTTCTGATATGGAGACAACAGAGAAGGAACTTGTTGATAACATACCCACTGAATTGAAAGAAGCTGAGACTTCATATTTTGCACTGAATGGCCCGATCCATGTTGGTCAGATTTTGGTAAAGATGTGGATAACTGAGGTGAATCTCTTGAAAACTTCTTTTCAAGATGTACTTCACATGGTATGAATTTCTGGTGAACCAGTCTTACAAGTTTGGTATGTGAATAGTTACACCTTTGCCATTGATGTCAAAGGGGGAGAATATGTATAAACAATATGCACTTAGTAAGTTAATAGTTTGGTATTGAGCACTTAGTCATTTTTCACTAAGCGTTTCCATTAATGACAAAGGGGGAGATTGTTCGAAAGTGGCCTAATTAGAATTGCATAAAGGTTGTCATTTATGAAAACACTACTCATTGGCATGGTCGCTTGATGTACATTCTAGTTTTGGATATTCAATTTTACAAAATGACTAAGTTCGGGAAGTAGTTGACAGGGTACAGTTGTGCAATTTTGGTCAATGAGCACAGTATGTGGTGAAATAAGTCATGCGAGCTTAGAAGAAGATATTTTGGGATATAGTAGACCTACAACTAAGGTTGCTTGTATTTTGGAGTTGATTTTAGAGAGTTATAGTCTGTTGAAGTTATGCGAAGATAGTACAACAATGTAACAGTGCAGTTGAATGGTCGCGATGATTAAGGGAGTATAATGTGGAATCTAAAAGTTCTAATTTAGATTTGGTTTGGGTCCTACCCTATTTTTGTTAATGTATGATCATTGACTATGTTTTTATTATATGATAAAGTAATGGTCACGTTTTGTGTTATATTTGTGAGCCGACTGATTATGAGAGTGAGTATATATGAAGATGTTTGAGATGCAAAGATGGAGATGTAATGCGTAGATGCATGGTTATGTTAGAATCATATAAAAGGATAGTGTGATCCATAATTGTAACTATCTAAGCATTACTAATGCTTGTTCAGTTCATTACTTGAGAAACCTTTTTGTAAAGACAGTTTCTATTTGTAAGAGTAGTGGGCTCCTTGTTCTGCCCCTAACATGGTTTTAATCCTTTAACAAGGATATGTGCTAAATGTAATATTCAACTCCTAATAGGGATAGGTCTCCTAATAGGGACACTATACTCTTAGTGTATTATTTGTGGGTATCATCCCCTCCGGGGTTTCCCCTTGGCAAGTGTTTCCTCGTGAACAAATTATGGTGTTATAAGTTATTGAATTTATGTGCATGTTCTTATAATTTTAGTTATTGCATGGTTAAGTTGGAAATTATTAAGTTTGAATTTAAAGTGCTGCAATAATGATTCACCCCCTCTCAGTATTACCTAATCCTAACACGATGTAGATCCATAAGAGAATGCTAGAGACCAGTAAATTTACAAACCACCCCATGATGCTCATAGAAATCCACATTATCCACCACATATAGACAACACACCACCATAGGGGAGGTCTTGGCACAGGTAATGGGTAAAGGTTACACCTTCAGAGGAATAGTAGCAGTAGAGTTGGAAGCATGGGGATAGCTCCATCCACCAAAAACAATATATTTGGGGGAGGGGGGCGGGACAACCCCTCCAACATCAGGAATGATAGTCTCTACACCCACATTCAACAGTGGGGAGACACCCATCTTTGACAATGTGGAAGCAGACCACACTGAAACCCTAGTAGTGGAGGTCAAAAAAATCTCCACCCCAAGCTCAAAGGGAATAGGGAGAGAAGCCCCCCGCTGCCCCCCCTGAGATGATAGTAGTAGTATGCCCAACAATGGTAGCAAAAGTATAGACCCCTGAACTAGGTAGGAAAAACTCTCGAGATGGATTGACACCCAAAGATGAAAGTTCAAGAGTGGGAGTAATGACCATTGAAACAGTTGTAGACACAAACCCAAACATCAGAACTTTTTAGAGATAATATATGTTTACAAATAGGTTGTTATGATTAAGGCTAACCTTGATTCCATGCATTTATGCCAAATGATAGTAGTTGGTCATGCCTCGATTACAACTACCTTTCAGAACTATATTCCATCATTAAATTATAACTTGCCAACATCTGCTCTTGTGGTATACCCTAAAGAGGAAGCCTAAGATAAAGTGGTCATAAAAGAAGAATCTCATAAGAAGCATGACCCTAAAGAGCACCCTTCAAAAGTAGATCCACTTAAAGCAGAAAATTCATAGTCCACTTCTACTCAAGCATTTTCTACTTCATCTCCTTCTGAAGTAAATGCATGTTTGGGTGATAATTGGGGAACATCATATTTAATTAGATCCTATATTGGTGAGTACAAGGTAGACCCAGTCAACTTGAACATTCCTAAGATCTCTTTTTCCTTGAATAGGAAGAATAATTATGCACCTATAAAGCCCAACGATACATATCATTATGATTATATCTTCTACATGAATTCCCCAACCTCTCGTTAGTTGCACTCTATCTGTGGTCCGAAGCACAATCTTGTTATAGATGTGGCTATGAAGGTAGAGGTTGTGGACCTGACGAGCAAGGTATTCAAACCCCTTTAGGGAGTGAACCATGTCACTTGAATGCTAGAATAATATTCCACATCATGTCCTCTAAAGAAAACCATGGTTGAATGTCAACATGATTTATATTGAGCCTCTCCCTCTTCAGATGATTCATCCTAATTATATCAAAAGTAGTACAAAATTCAACAATGATTCCCTTATTGTTTGAATAGACAAGCATATTTTGGAGAATCCACTGCAGGTTTTGATGGAGATGATTTATTATCTCATGATGATGGAGGCATGTCTATAGCACATCACAAGGACCATAACACTCTTTTTAAACGGGATACTATTGATGTCGTCTTGGATTCTAAATCTTATAAGAGAGTAAATAAGATTGGGAAGTGCCTTCCTTAGAATAATGTAAATCACATTTTGATCACTTACATAGCTAATCCAATATATTTTCTTGGTTATAACAAGGATATGCCTTTTATTGATAAATTTGTGATGGTTCATAATATTGTTTTATGTACTGATGCCAAGACTGTCAAGAAAAAAATCCATAAGATGAATCCTTAAGTCATGTTGTTGGTCAAGACATAGATTGAAAAACTCTTAAAAGTTGGTTTTATTTGTCATATTGACTACTCGGCTAGGATATTGAATATTGTCATTGTCACAATTCTTGATTGTATTTATTCGTGTTTACATTGATTTTTGTGATGTTAACAAGACTTCTCTTAAAGATGATTTTGCACTTCCTAATATCAATATGATTGTATATTTGACTACAAGTCACACTTTACTCCTTCATGGATGATTTCTAGGACTATAATCAAAACCTTATTAACTTAAAAGATCAATATAAGACAACCTTTACAACCCCCAGGGTACTTTATGTTTTATAATCATGCCATTTGGGTTAAAGAATGCTGGAGAAACCTATCAATGTGCAATGACATGCATCTTTCATAATTTTATTCATAAGATATTATAATATTATGTCGATGACAATTTGGCCAAGTCCACGACTTTTAAGGATCACATTAAGAATATTTGTATTATTGATGAAGGGTACTCTCCTTCCCAATCCAAACACACACACATAATAGGAAAATAAACAAAAATTGCAAGAATCAAACAAGAACATAAACACTTGCCTTCTATTATCTTCAATGGTATGATATTACAATATTCAGAAAAATAACATGCTACACTCTCATGGGCATTTTTATTACAATAATATACAAGACAAAGCCATCTACAAGGAAAAGCTGCCAACTAATCTTTGCAAACTGAACTTCTCAAATTGTCAAACTCTGAAACCCTAATTCATTCCTGCATATGTAGCACTAATAACCACCATAGAATATTCTAGAAAGTCAAACTTTCCAATTTTGGCGCCTATGGTATAAATTATCGCCTAATTGATTCTTCTCTCTCCTCCATTATGTATTGAAATAATACATCGCCTGATAATATGTCATTGGGGAGTCATGTATAAGCTCAAATGTATATATTTCCATTGTGTAGTTCTGATAGAGGTCTGACTTTTCGACAATGTATGAAGTCAGGTAGTCAAGGGGAAACTGAAACTTGTGAACTAGTTTGCAAGTTGGGACGAGAACCTAAATTGTTGACAATGCATGATCGTCATAGGGAAATGAAAACCTTTGAACCACTTCAAAATTTGGGAAGAGAGCCCTAATTGGCGATAGTGCATGATGCCGAGTAGTTGGAGGGAAAAGTAAAAAACCCAAACTTTCATAGTTGGTTTTTTATCACCGCTAGGAAAGTAATTGGAATAATTCATGCTCAAGAAAAAGACTTAAAAAAATAATTAAAATTGCTAAAAATAATAACCCTGCCCAAATCAACTCTTATTGGAAAAATAGACAATATTTTTGGGTGATACAAGATTTCTCTTACACACTAGTTGCTCCTACATCATACACCTGGGGTAATTTAAAAAGTGACCTTTTCACATCTCAGGTATGCAGAGGAAAACTAAGGCAATCAACCTCTTCCTTTGATAGCCATGATGAATCCTCAACAAGCCTTCACTTCTATTTGACCAAGCACTCTTCACATTTCTTGTTTCTTTTGCTTCTTCCAACATGACTATCGAAGATGTCTTCTATCTCCTCTATAGCTAAAGTAGGTACTTGAATATTCCACCGCGCTTCTGATATTTCATCTTCAATACTTCCTTCATGTTACTTTTCCAAATTTGAAATATTAAATACAGGTGAAATACTGAGCTCACTGGGAAACTATACTTCATAAGCATTTCCTGAATCATGCTTCTTCAGGATTTTGCATGGTCCATACTTCTTCATCTTCAACTTATTATGTGTTTCCACTAGAATTCTCTCCTTTCTCAAATGAACCATGACTTCATCTCCGATATGAAATTCCTTATATCTCTTTTTTTAATCCGCCGTAGCCTTGTACTTAATATTTATTTTATTAATATGCTTTCTCACCTCTTCATGTAAATTATTCAGGTATTTTGGAAAGTCTTTAGCGTCGGCACTACTCTTTTCTCCTTTATCCAACTTCCTTAATTCTAAAGCAATTCTAGGATTAATTCCATATACAATATGGAATGATGATTTACTGGTGCTCTTATTGACATAATTATTGTATGAAAAATCTTCCTATGGTAAAATCAGATCCCATCCCTTGCATTTATCTCCTACTAAGAATTTCAACATATTTCCCAAACTCCTATTTACCACTTCTGTTTTCCCATAAGTCTGTGGATGGTGCACTAAGATGAACTTGAAATATGCCTTCAAATTTTTCCACAATTTCCTCCAAAAGTATCCAATAAACATAGTGTCTTGACCTAAAACTATGCTCTTTGGTAGATCACGTAGTCTAACCACTTCTCTGAAAAACATTTCTGCCACATGTACAACGACATTGGTCTTCCTACAAGGAATAAAACAATCCATCTTTGAGAACCTATCCAACTCCACAAAAATGGAATCATGTTCTCTTTGAGTCCTTGGTAAGCCATGAACAAAGTCCATACTAATATCTTCCCATGACCTTTTTGGTATAGATAATGGCTGATGTAACCCGGTATGCTTCTTGGTTCCTTTTTCCATATTCCATATTGTACAACTTTACACAATCTTCTTAACATTTTGTTGTAATTGTGGCCAATAATAATGCTCAATAACCAGAGCAATCATTTTATCTCGACCAAAGTGTCTAGCCAATCCTCCACTATGCTTCTCTTTGATTAGGTTCTCTATCATGAAACTCTTTGGGCACAATTGACTACCTTTGAATAACACACCGTCTTGGACTATAAAATCCAACCATATGGTCATGTCTAGAGTAACAAGTTCTGTGTAAGATCTCTAGGCCTCACCAAAATTAGGATCCTTAGGATACAAACTCTTGAGTTCATGGGACCCAACAAATTCGATCTGCATCTTTGTCAACAAATTATGCCTCCTGCTCACTATTAGACTTTCACTCCTATGATTCAAAACAAAAATGCAACTCTGCAAAAACTTAACCCATTTTAAATGCCTTTGATTCAACTTTCCTTATCGATTCAAATATTGTAAAGCTTGATGACCAGTAAATAAAAAAAATTCTTTAGGCAAAAAAATGTCTCTACTTCCTCAATGATTGGACTATAACATAAGATTCTTAATTATAAACAAAATATTTTCTTTTTTCATCATTCAAATTTTCACTAAAATAAGCAATGGGTTTACCTTCCTGATTCAAAACGGCTCCAATGGCATTTCCTTTAGCATCACAATCTACATGAAATACCTTATTAAAATCTGGAAGTGCCAAAATAGGTTGTTCTGTAACTTTTCTTTTCAACAATTCAAAACTTTTTGATGCTCCTGTAGCCCACTTAAACTATTTTATATCCCCTCTCATTGTTTTAGTTAGAGGTTCACAAATACCATAGAAGTTCTTGATAAACTTTATGTAAAAGCTAACAAAACCATGAAAAGATCTTACCTTAGTAGCACTCCTTGGAGTAAGCCATTCAAGGATAACCTTAACTTTATTTGGGTCCATTTTGAGACCATCTGTTGAGACAACAAATCCCAAGTATAGTAACTCCTTCACAAAACTACATTTCTTCACGTTAATCAAATTTTTTGATTCCCTTAGCTTCTCAATGACCCTATGAATATATGCATTATATTCTCTTCCAATGTCTTATTGAAGATCAAAATATCATCCAATTAAACAATAAAAAACTTACTCAAGAGTTCTTTTAGTACCTTGTTCATGAGTCACATGAATGTGCTCGGTGCATTGGTTAGTCCAAAGGGCACGACTAACCACTCATACAAGCCCTCCTTTATCTTGAAGGTTGTTTTTCATCCATCTCCTTCTCTAATCTAGATATGGTGATATCCACCCTTTAGATCTATCTTTGTAAAGTACTCAGCCCCACTCAAACAATCCATAATTTCATCCATCCTTGGCAAGGGAAACCTATACTTGATAGTAACCTTATTGATAGCTCAAGAATATTTGCACATCTTCCATTCTCCATTTTTCTTTGTTGAAAAATATTGTCATAAAATAGCAAGATTTTAAAGCTCCATGTCAATTCTAGATGAATGCAACTATTATTTTTTATATTTTATGGCTTTTACAATTTTAAATAAATGTGTAGGTTTTTGAATCATGTCTTGTACTCCTTCAATAATCTATAATAGTTTGTGGTTTGGGATTATACTATGTCATTTTGGTAAGAAAGATTCTCATAGAATAAGTGTTTTAGTGGGATAATAGAAACATCTTTTGCGAGTCTTAGTAGGTGCTTCTCATGAGAAGATCTAAATATCCTGTTCTATGTCTGTTTAACTTTAGCAGTATAATGAAGAGTTTGTGGTGTTCTGCACTCATATTTTAGGGTCATAGATTCTTGTTATTTCTAAAGGAAATTCAAAAGGTTTCAAAATCTCTGGCGCATCACCTTAGTATTTGTGTTTAACCTTTATTCCCCTTTTTGAAAAAAACCAATATGAAAAGTCGGCTTCTAAAATATTAGAGGTTGTTTCAAAGGGCACAATTTGTCTCCCTCTTGTGAATTTTCCTGAGTGCCCTTATTTAGGTGTGAGCCTCTTAGGGATGAGTAATATTTTTGGGATATCTGGTGGGATAGATCTTCCACATCTGGATATTTGGTGCATTATTAAGTATTTTCAACTTTCAAGAGGTATGTTTCAAGCAGTTGACAACTCTATAGTTCAGATTATTTGGCTGATTTTGATGGTATGTACCTGGTTCTCTACTTTGAGAAGATGTTTCCCTCTTGGTTGAAAATTATTTTCAGATCTCATTTCCTTTTCCTAATGCTTTGGTATGGAGGGATATTATGGACAATGGATTCTCCCCCCTCCTTTTCATGAAAATACAAGCATTCTACGTCCCTACCAATAATATCACACTACAAATACTTCTAGGTTTGCTCGATTTTCCCTTTCTAAACCAAATTATGAATTATTTTCTAGTGCCTTCTTCCTACCCATGCCTGCACATCCTTCTTGACAACCTATAAATTCTTACTAGAAACCATAAGGGACTTGTTATGTCCCACATCAACATACTCATCCTTCCCCCCAACATCAAAGCACAAAAAAGATAATGCTTAATTTTCAAGAATAGTTGCAAGCCATTGAGGAAGAAAAAACTATCACCAGTGGTAAGAGAAACTTTCTTACTAGGCTCAAATTCTACAAAAACAAGCTGAGGTTCTAAGAAAACAAAAAGATTAATTTATTTCAATGCAAGATTCTTATAGGAACAAAAGGACCAAGCAACTGGTGACTGTGCAAGTGATGCAACCAACTGGTTATGATCTTACATACAAGGTTAAGGAGTTTTCCTAAGGAGATGAAGGTGAGGAGGAGTAGTTGCAGCAACAAGGCTCTAGACGGGCAGGGGATGAAAGTGAGGAAGATGATCTATTCCTCTCATTTGATGAGCTTCCTCATTTTGTGGAGCATGAGGTGGAAAGAAGCAAGGAGGTGTTGAATGAAGACGAATTCTGGGATGAAATAGATGTCTTCTATTCAAACCTCAACATTGATCCATCACTTCTTGAGCTAGAGGATTGTGTGCAAAAAGAGAAAAAGGAAGAGGTCTCTATACCATCATAAAATATATTAGTGCTAGCCCATGCTATCCAACAAGAGATCAAGATAGCAGAGAATAGTAGTGAGTTCAAGTTTGACTACTTGAACTTGATACTTTCAAGAGGGTGTCCCATAAAAAATCTAGCTTAGATATGAAAATTGCCTCTATTCATGCTCACCTTTGAGCATGAAGATGATCTCCAAGAAGAGAAGGTTTAGCTTACCCATTCGCTGCAGGAGGACAACATTCAAACATGTGTGAAATTTTTTGTTCTAAATTTTTGTAGAGCATTCCGACATGTTGGATGTTTGTTAAATCTATTTTTTCTGGCTAGTTGTTTAGAAGAATGTGAAATATCATAAGTTAGTAAGGAAGGGTAGCTACTTCAATAAGCCAGTCAATGGCTTTGTTTTAAAACATTCAAATGTAAATCCTTGTACGTAGTAGGTTAGAAGTTTTCTTGTTTTCCAATAAGTTTTCTTGAACATGCAACATTCTCTTTAAGGGAATGCATGTTCTACTTTCTAGTTTTCCTCCAAGTGCATGATTGCACAAGTTTTTATGCATCTCTTCTTTTTTGAGGCAGGTATGTTTGATATGACTCCCCCTTTTCTATGACTTTGTGCCCAATGGATAAACATTCTAATTTGTGAAACTAGAAATTTTGAGCTTCTTTCTCAATAGGTAGAGATCCCTTATGAGTCACCAAAATATGTAGGTGTTATCTACCACAATATTCATCTAGAGCAATCTTAAGGTGATTTAAGGCAGTGCAAAAGTGACAGATTGAGCAAAAATGAGAAAAATCATTTTTTTTCGATATTTTCCTGTTTTAGAAATGTGTTTTTTTGGAGATCTTTAGAGAAAAATTAAGGGTTGAAACTGCTGTTCATCCATTAACATGAGTTGTCAAAGGCATTTTATTAAGGGATTGATTTTAGATCTTTTGAAGACCTTTCCAATGAGGTATATTGTTATGAATTTTGAGGAATGAGAAAAAAGTTATGGCCCCACAAAGTTGGGACAACCAAATGCAAAAATAGTGCAGTCTCTACCAAGTCTACGAGCCATTTTTATTCAAGTATTTTCCTTTCAATGTGCGCTCTCTGTAGTGGGTTCCACATGTTGGCATCATGGAGTTTTTGGAGGTCGAAGAGAAGACAATTCAGAAAACTTTTGCCCATGCGACATGTGTCCAGTCTTTGGTCATGTCGATCGATGAACTTGCAAGGCTCACATCCTGTGAGGAGAATGTAACTTTTCAGCTAATGGAAAATCCTAAGGCTGATTTGATCTGAAAAATAAACCACTCCAATGTGCAAAAAAGGAATAATTAATGTAAGTGGAATCGGGAAGTTACTCCCTCAAGATGGAAAATGAAGTTGAAAAAGGCATAGGTGGCATCCATGCTGCATGCATGGAAGAAGAATAATGATGCAAAGATCAACATGCCTGATAGGGCATATTAATGCCATACTTTAGAAACCCTAGGATAACTTTTATTAGGATCTTTTCCATGTTTTCATCATTCTTATCATGCTTTTCCAGATACTTTTACTTATATTTGCTGTTATGTGGCATGCTGCTACCAAACCTATTTTGTGATTGGAAACACTTAAACATGCTACGCTTGGATGAAGATGCTAGGTTACTTATTTTGGAATTATAGTTGTCTTTTTGGAAGGAATTTGTTGTTTAAACATGAATAATGAATGTTTATCTTGATTTCCATTATCATAAATGTCTCTAACATCTGGAGTGCAACACACCAAATTAGCAACTATTACCTTGACCAGGTAAACCATGCCATGTTCTGGACGCTCAACCCAGTCTTATACCAGGTACATATGGGGAAACCTCAGCCGCATCATAGATGGATTTTGGATGATCAAGGTGGCAGCAGATGAGCAAAGACCCTGACATCATAATAAATTCTCCGAGGAAATCTAGGAAGAGTGGGAAGTTGGATTTGTTGTCAAAAGCATTTCTTTCCTCTTTCATGGATCTATTCAATCTCCAGTTTTATAGTTTCCTTTCATGTTTAGTAGGGTTGTAATAAAATCTCCGTCCATCTTTATTGCGTGACTAGATAAGAAGTTAGATGTTTTTATTTCTTTAAATAAAGCCCCATTCCTGCGTGAGAAGGAGGGCGTTATCAGTTATAGTTTACATTCTGTTTCTTTACAGTTGAATTTGTAATACATTTTTGATCAATAGCGAATGAAGTTTTAGATCTACAGTTCAATATAATTGAGTTTGGATACTCCCTCAAGGGGCCCCACTTGGTGAGGAATCTGTGTTAGCTAGATAGGATCATTTGCATATAGTTTAAGTTTCCCGCATCTTAGTTTTATAATTCTGGTGTTAACACAGTTCCTGCAGCCAAAAGCCGCAGGATAGTCCAACACTTCCTGCAACCAAAGAGGCAAAACTATTGAAGCATTATGATTATGTTTTCCATTCTTTTAAAGTTATAGTGTTCCTTCAAGCACTTTCACTTCTGCATTTCCTTTCCAGCATTCTTTACAACTTTAGAATAGTTTATTTTCAAAGTAATTTACTTCCTGCAGCCATAGAATAGTTTCCCTTCAAAAGCAATTTGTTTCCTGCAACCATAGCGTGGTCTGAGTAAAAATCCTTGGTGCATATACTTTGCTGACCCGTTTCAAGTAATACGTCCCTGGGTTGATAAATTAAATGAGTTTCTATAAAGGAGGATATCTGCTTGGCCGGATGTCCAATCCATGAGTTATGGTACTTGCCTAGTATTTGATACCTTAATAGAACTGATCATTTTTGGTGCCATTGCTGGGGACGATGTCGAGCCAAGTTCTTTTCCTCAGCCATTGGTAGATTTCAATTCAAGCATGTACATCCTTTTTAAATAGGGTTTGCTATCAAAAAGTCTTTCACTCCACCGCCGAAATCTTTCATTTACCTGTATGCATAGAAGAAGAAGAGACACTCTAGGAAGGTACTTACCCAACTACCCCAACAACCATTTAGGATATATCTTTGTACCCGATGAAGAGGAAGAGGACGGTCATTTCATGGACGCAATTGTCAACCTTCCTATATCATAATCATCATCATCATCTTCAGAAGGTGATCCACTAAAATTTCACCTTCTAGAAGGTGAACATGAGTTTAATCCATTTGTAGAGGCCTTAGCCAATCTCAAAATCCAAAACCCAAACAATCAAGAAGAAAATCCACTACCTCTAGTCATTTACCAATTGCAAGGTCTCCCTCAGCGTCTGCCCAGGATGGAAAACCCCCTACCTTTATATTTCCCATTACTGATCAACATGATAACAACAACCTCAAGAATATTCCCTCATCAGCGCTTCCCAAATTTTATGGCCTAGTGACTGAAGATCCATATACCATTCTCTTTGAGTTTGACATCCTCTACCATAGTTACGAATACACCACAATTCCCATAGACTCAAATTGTTTCCTACAACTCTCAAAGAGTCTGCATTAAGATGGTTTATGGGCTCAAGTTAGGATATTGTTCATAATTGGGATGAAATGAAGGTAATGTTCCTAGAAAAGTATACAGAATAATGCAGGGGAAATGATATGAGAGGGGATGACATCTTCAAGATGACCCAGAAGGAGGATGAAAGCCTAAAGGATTATGTGTCAAGATTCTTGTTCAGCCTGTAGAAAAATACTCATCACCAGCTTAATGAGGAGTCCCAAAAACTTCTCTTTCTATGGGGTATAAATGAAGGATGCAATGAGGCCTTGGATCTTATGGCCAGAGGAGATATCACCCAATCCACATGGGGTGATCAAGAAAGTTTACCTCAATTAATCAAGAGCTATGACAAAGAAGGGCAGAGGATACACAACAGGTAAAATTATTGGCGTTGGAGCCTCACAAGAAAAAATCACACATTTGTTGTTTGACTTTAAGCAGGACATTATCAATAACATGGACACCCAGTTAGACACAATGCAGGTGAAAAAGAAACATGAGGAGGCCGAAGCTATGCTGGCAGAATTCTATCCACATTGTAGACAAAAGAAGAGAGATTGCCGTTGCAAGTTGGTTGCCAATATGGAGACTGCATAGTTACCCACTGATTACAAGCCAATTGAAGGGGATGATGAGAAATTATTCTTCATTGCACAAAAAAGACCATGGGCTCAAAGACAAGGTATGCCCTAGGACCCACTTACTTTTACTGGTCCATTTTATAGTAATCAATGGCAACAACCTATGAATAATCAATACCCTCCTTGGAATAATCCTCAACCTCAGTGACAACCTTACCCAAGTCCTCAATGGAAAAATCCCCAAGGGAATTGGCAAAAACCCCAAGGGAATTGGAAACAAAACCCTTAGTGGCACAGAGGTTAGCAATGGCCAAACCAACAACAGGGACTCCTATAGCCACCACAACAGCCACAACAAAAATCCCTTCTGCCACCTCCTGCAACCACTACAACACCTCCTAAGCCTACTCAACTCCCTGCACAACCTCTGACAAATCCTAATAATAGGCCCCCAACACCTCAACAAAATGTCTATTCAGTTGACCCAAACCAGTACCCTGCATATGCAATCAATGATATTCATTTACAGCTAGACACTACTCTGCTCACACCTCTGGTTATAACTAAAGTAGCTCCAGATGAGCCCCTACCTCAAACTACTCTAGCTTCTACTCCAATAGGTCCGACGGTATTACCAACACCAATACAACCAGCTCCACCTCCCTTTCTACAAAGGTTGCGGGATGAACACTCTAAATATAAAGAAGATGCAACCTTTGACATCCTGGATAAATTAAAGAACATTAATGTTTAGATTCTGCTTTTTCAAGCAATAAAGGATGTACCCACATATGGGAAGGCTATAAAAGAACCCTGCTTTAAAAATCCTGGTCATAAGCGGAAGGACCCCCAAATAGTCCATGTCCTGGGTAAACTTGCTGATATCATGCTCGACAAAATAGTGGTTCCCAAGTATTCTGATCTAGGTAGCCTGGTTGTCAAAGTAACCATTAATGGGACAACCATAAAAATGCTTTTATTGACTTAAGAGCTTCCATAAATTTCATGACGAAGGATATCATGCAAAAAATCTACATCACTACCCTCCGGGAAACACCCAATGTCCTGCAGCTTGTAGACAGTTCCACAGTCAAACCTGACGAGGTAGTGGAGGATATAGTTATTGACGTTGAAAACTGGTCTTACCCTACCGACTTTATGATCCTCTCACCTAAAGCCACATTTGGAGGCTATCCCATAATTCTTGGTCGACCCTGGCTGGCTCCTGCTGATGCCTTTATAGGATGTTGCTTTGGTGGTATGACCATTTCTAATAGCCAACATACTAAGACATTAGCCTTATATCCGCCAACACAACCACAAATGGCTTTTGTCTCACCAATATGGTCTGAAATTGGAGAGGATGATGAGGTATTCAATTCAGTATCCCAACTCATAATGTTAGAAAGGGATCCTTTCCTATAGCTAGAGGAAGAGGACACCGTAATCACCAACATTTTGCAAAACCAGTATAGTCACGATGTAGAATCCATTAACTATCTCAACCCCATAAATTCTCCCTGCAAGCTTTGTACCTTGATTGCGCCTTACCTCCCTCTCCTACAGCTGAGAAAATCTACCACCAACTACTTCCCCACGAGGTCCAAGTGCCTCCATTAACATATGTATCTTTTTAATCCCTAAGTTCTATTGATGATTAGTGATCCACACTTAGTCATTTACTTAGGCAGTTTTAGTTGGTTATCACTGTGGTCGAGCTAAACATTCAAGGCTGAGCAACATTGCCGAGCAAGTTTTAGGTTTCCGAGTTACATCATGCCGAGCCGAGTAGAATATTAAGCGCCGAGTGTCAGAGATGTGTTGTGCCGAGTAGAATAGTTTTTGCATACATGCCAGGATTAATTCAAACTTTGATGTAATCAGTTAAGGCTGACTTGTATGAGATCTGAGCTGACATTTGTACGCATTTAATATTTGTCTATTGAGTTAATTTCTTATTTAATTTTTTTATACTATGCATGGCATGGAGCCAATCAGGAAATCAGTATGCATTGGAGTTATAAACAATAGATCTTGATCATTGATCTAGATCTTGCCGCCAGATCCGAAAAGATATAATAAGATGGCTTCTAACCCTAAAAGAAGAGTGAGAGTGTGAGTGTGTAAGAGCAAGAGATATATAGAGAAGGGTTGTATGTTCATGAGAGATGAACAACAAGTCATTTTGAGAAGAAGCCTAGATCAAGAAGAATGACAGAGCAGTGAAAAGGAGAGTAAAGACATATCAGATTAAGAGATCACATAAGTTTTTGAAAAGAGAAGATCCGTCATCAACATCTGAGTGCATAACGGAGGATCACTACTTGGAACATTCTAACAGGTGTATCAGGTTAAATCTCTTAACAGAGTGGTTTTAGCAAAACATTTCAAATCTCTTAGCTGAGTGCTTACTTTACTGTAAGTTGAAATCCTTTAAAAAGGTAGATTGTAATGATCTTTAGTTCTTAATAGAACATACCTTTAACCAGGTAGATTGCATATTGTAATCAAACTTTTGTAGCCCTAACAAACACACTTTATTGCTATAGTAGTGAAGATCTTGTGGGTGTCATCCCCACCCCAGTTTTATCTATTTGGGTTTCTGGGTTACCAAAATTCTGAGTTATGAGTTACATATTTGATGTTATGGATGCTATCTGATGTAAGGTTAAATTCATATATGTATGAATGTGGATAATTTTTTTTTAAGTGGTTTAGATTGAAGATCTGATTCACCCCCCCTCTCAGTATCTTGCTTTCCCATTCTTGTACTTCCAACAATTGGTATCAGAGCGCAGTTCACCTACAAAAGCTTTGAATCAGCTTGTGAGTATAGATCTTGAGATGGAGGTTTATAAGTTGGGAAAAGTCATTGAGAATCAGAAGATTGAGATCCAGCTAGCATTACATTAGCTTGAGATAGCAAGACAAGAATTGAAGAAATCATTGACAGCTAGGAAAGATTTGGCCAAACAAATGAATGATACTCATTATCAGGAAGATGACACTGCAAATCTATTTTAGAATGAAGATTCTACTGAGAGCGATGTAGAAATTGCAGATCTACTGGAAAAGAACAATGCACTGTGTGAAGAAGTTAGAAACCTAAAAAGAGAACAAGAAATGCAGACAATGAGACTGTGTGAAGTATTAGAACAAAAAAAGAAAGCTGAAGATGACAAAACTATGGTAGAAGAAGACAAAAGAGTGATATCTGTCAGACTTGATGAAAGGACACATGATGTGCAGATGATGACAATCAATCTGGTTGACATGGAAAATCAACTGCTACTTGCAAATCAGGAGATTAGTAGGAAAGATATGGAAATGATAAATATGAGATCTGAAAACAATCAATTGAAAGATGATCTGAGATCTGAGAAGGAACTTAATGAAATGTTGAATAGACCTAATGAAGCTTTGACTGACTTTGAGAATTTGATGGAAGCATCAAGAAGGTCAAAGGATTCTTCTAGATTAGGTCACACAGAACCAAAGACATCTGCTGAGAAAGGAGAATCATCTGAGAAAGGTGAAAGGAGGAATGTAAAGACAAAGCACAACAAGCTTGTTTTTCACCACTGTGGAAAACCAGGTCATACAGAAAACATTTGCCAAAGCAAGAAAGGTAAGTCCAATCCTAAACCTAAGTTTAATGGTTACTGTTTTAATTGCAAGAAATTTGGACATAAAGCACATGAATGTTGGGCTGAAGCAAGTGATGCACCCCCGAAACCAATATTTAATGGTTATTGTTACAAGTGTTAGAAACATGGTCATAAGGCATAAGACTGTAGATCCAATGCTAAACAACAATGGACATCCAAGACACAAACAAAAGCATCTAAGAGAGGCAACACTTACAACTGGGATTACAATACAAGACATAGTTGTCATTACTGTGAAGAATATGGACATGCACCTAAAGATTGCTTAAAGACACATGTTAGAGGGAAATCTAAGAGTTGGATGTATGGAAGCTTAGTTTGTTTTAGTTGTTTGAAGATAGGACATACTAAGAGAGAGTGTAGGATAAGATTTCCTTCTCCTACTATTGAATAAGTAAGAGCATAGATGAATCGAACATGGGTAAAGAGAACAGAGCTGAGCAATAGTGAATCCATTGAAGCTGAGGTCACCCAATCCAATGGATTAGGTGATCACACCATCTCCAACTAAGCAATAGAGGTATGTAAGGAAATGCATTCAAATTTTAAATCTTACATCAGTTCCTAATATTTAAATGTGCCAAAGTCCATATCTACATATGATAAGATGTACCGGGACATGTTTGTGACAAGTGCCAAGAAGAGTTCCCTGCACTATAGGTGCCGAGTTGGTCAGCCAAGTAAGTTGTGATGGCCAAGTATGGTAAGCCGAGTAGTATGCAAGTTGTGTTAGTCGGCCAATGACAGCTGGCTTGCACTAACCTAACGGGAAAAATGTTTAATGCTCACCTACCTTGACCTTTCGAGTCTATATATGGATGAAGGGTCTATTATTCACTTTTACCTTGTGATTTTTAGCATTTACAGAGCAATCAAAGAAGTTGTAGATTTGATCTTAACGAAGTTTGTTTCGATAATTTTGTCAGCGTGGCATCAACAACCCTAAGTTGAATAGTGCAAAGTGATTGCTTGCCAAGGTACTATGTTCTTCATTTTTGAACCCTAACCTAAAGAGATTATGGCTGCAAGTTCTTCCACACCAGCCAAGGGAATGGAGGAAGATTTGAATCAAATTAAGCTAGTAAGGAGTGATGCATGCGCACCACCAAACTTTTGTGCCGTCCCAGAAAGCGCAATTATGAGTTATTTGAACAGAGCCCTCTCATCGATCCTGCCAAAGGTACTTATGATTCACGATGTTAGATCATGCTACATGGTTAAAATTGGCAAATGGGAAACAATGAATTGAGAAATTCCTATGACAAGTTGTGTGAGAATGGAATTTTGAAAGATGAATTTAGACATTTAGCCGACAAAGGGTTAACTTGTGCCCTAGATTTTCTAACAGAATTCAAGGATGAATGGATTAAGGTTGTCCTAAGCTGAGTTCATAATATGCATATGTGGCTGGACAATGGAATAGTAAAGATCACAAAAGATATTATCTAGCGAGTTACTGGGTATCCTGTTATCAGCGGAAAATGAACTATGAGAGACCAAAGCAAAGAAGAGATAGTAGCTAACACTGGAGCAGTTTGGAATAACAGGGGAATGACTATCTCTATAATTACAGACTTGGAACTTGATTTTGGAGTGAGAGTGATTGCTCACAAATTCTATCAGTCAAGCCAACTGGATAGTGTTCCCTATACAATCGTCAACCATGCATGGAAGATAGTTAAAAAGAATCATACCTATGACCTTGCCGAGCCGCAGTTGACACAATTAGCCAAGAACTTACTATCAATCAGGAAATCCAAAAGCTCATCATGTAAGTTTGGCTCTTTGTTAATGTGTATATTTTTCTATGTACATAAGTCATTTCCTACACTAGGAAATATTGTATGGAAAAAGGATAGACCCATCACATTACAGATTAATGAATGTATTAAGAAATTAGGCAGCAATTTCAATGGTATAATGGGAATTTATTTTGTGGAATTCAAAAAGAGAATGAGGTTGAGGACCAGAATTCCCAATTCACTTGTGGAGAAGCACTATGATGAGATATGTTTCTTAGTGGATACATACTACACATATATTCAAGCTGTGACACCTAGGGTATCATGGTTGGAGCCATTTCCCTATGAAGTAAATATTGATGAAGAATCAACACCTATCACAACACTCCTAGCAGAGGATATTGATACTAAAGCTAAAAGATTCAGAAATTTTGATGAAGCTAAGGCAAAGATTTCAATGAATCTTAAGGCAAGAACCATGGAAAGAAAAAGGAAAAAAGATTGTGAAAAATCTGAAAAAGATGGTTGGCTTACCGAGTGATGAAGAGCTAGAGGATGCACCTTTAGAAATATCAACTAGACAAGGTGAAGATGTATCTGAGAAACAAGAAGTAGAAGTCAGTGAACCTGAAGAAGATGTCACTGCTAAGGCAAAAGGGAAGAGGCCAGAAGTAGCAAAGCTAACAAAGCTGAGACAAGAAAAACCCAGAGTTACCCCTCCCATTGCAAATCATCCAAGGACAAGAGCATCTATCGCCTCATCACCAGTAGAGAAGACTAAAGTCTATGCAAAGAAGATTGGAGAAAGAAGTTCTGGATCAAGGACTAAATTAGCAACAAAGGCTGTGCCAAGCCTACAAGTTAAAATACCAAGAAGAAAACTAAATTTGGATCTAGAAAGTGATGAGGACATGAAAGAAATTGATGAACCCAGTAACATACCAACAACACGATTCAAGAAACCCACAAATATTGGGTTGGTATGTGAAAATTTGAGAAATTCTGCAGGGTTATCTAGTTTTAATTTTATAAGGTATGAACAATTGAAGGTAGGAGACAAACATAAGGTTTAGGAAGCTCTCCTTGACATGATGTGTAATTTCAAATTAACCCCTAAAACAATAGGAGACAATGTGCTAAGTGAGTTGTATGAATTTGTATCTGGCAAGTCAGAATTTGCACCCACAACTGAGAGACAGATTAGGGATGAAAATTTAGCTCAAGTAATTCGTGAGCTAACAAAGAAACAAAGAGCTAAATTTTTTGAAGAGTACAAGCACAATTTCTACCTAAACAGAGAGGTTATGCTATTTTGAAGAATGATATTGAAGGGATAGTACAACAGAGTACTAGAATTTGGAAGGAAGTTTTTGGACTAATTGTTTCAAAAGAAAAGAGAACTGATGAAGGAACATCTGGGTCGAAGGATAAGGAAACTAAATCCACCCTTGTACCACAGATTTCAACAGTTCACATTTCAACTGAGTCTGAGAAGAATAGGAAAGATGCACAAGATCAATCAGAGATAGTTAACACTATTGATCTGACTATTGACAGTCTGATTGATGTGACAATTGATGACTCTAGCAATCTGGATGCTGAGGGTCAGGATGAGCTGAGGGACTCAACTATTGAATCACCTATCAAGGAAACTAAGGCTGAAGAAGAGAAGAACACAGAAGAAGAAAGAAATCAAAATAAATCTAAAGATAAGGATGCTCAAGATGAAGCATAAAAGGAGAAAACAATTGAACAAGAGGTAATTGTTCATCATTCACCTATTTTAGAGGTTGTAAAATCAGTATTAGATAGTAGTGAGGAGATAAAAGATACTAATAGTGAGCCTAAAGAGCAAGAGGCAATGCAAGTGTTGGTTGATCTACCACACTCTGCATCATCAACTCCTACTGGAACCAAGACATGAAGTATACCTGATCAACAGGCAATTTTGACTGAACTTAAAGATGCAATGGTGACAACTACTGAATCTGGAAAAAGGTATTGTAGAAATGAAGCCAAGCAATAGTTCGCCTGAATTCAAGAGAAGGAAAGTTATGAGGAAGATTCCACCATGGGATCCCAATGTTTTGTCTTATGAACAGATTGAGACTCTTCAGGAGTTACTTAAGAGGAAGAAAAGACAGGAGGAACTGAAAAGGGAGAAAAATAAAAAGCAAGTGCTACATGACATAAAAGATATATTTGTAAAGGATTTTGACATGGAGGATGAAAATCCTCAAGCCCCTATTCTTGAACAACTAGTTCAAATTGTGCAAAAGGTAAATGATGACAATATTGAAGCCAATGAGAAACTTTTGTAATGGTTAGAGAGAAAATTCGAGAACAAGGTACTTGAAAAAATCTCAGGAGAGATTGCAGTTAAACAGGTTGAACTTTCTTCTCTGTTCGAAACTTTAGAAGGAGTTGCAACAAATGTCTATTCATTGTATAAGAGGCTATCTGATGTGGAATTATTCACAAAGGATAATCAACATTCTTTAGAGAAATTGCAACTAGACCTTAAGTCAACTGAAAGTTCACTGAGTATGGATGCTAGCACTAGCTCCTTACATTTTAACAGGCTGACTTATGCATAAAGGAGGATAGCTGAGCTCATGGCTGAAGATGGTCAGATTAGGACCAAGTTGATTACTATTCAGACAAGTCTAATACCTCATCTAGAGGTCATTCAGAAAGAAATTTTATCTGCAAATGAATTGATTAAGAGAGACTCTCATCTCTCAACAACAGAAAGCTTAGTAAGTCTACCTGCCGAGCTAGAAGTGAAAATAGAGGTTATGAAGTTTGTCAAAGATAGTTGGGACTCTGCATTTGAGTCTACCTTACAACTTCATAAATAGTTTTTGGACAAGTATAACTTGACCCCACCAGCTATCAGTGACAAAGACAAGGGGGAAACTGAAGGAGATCAGAACAGGACTGACAAGGATACAACTTAAAGGAGATCAGAACAGGTATCCATGTAAATATTTTTTGCAGGCATGTATACTATGTAAAGTTTTGTATGTAGTATGATGTACATTCCTAGGGGGTGTACAGTATGTACTTAGGCAATATTTTGGATGAAATGAATTGTAATGATAAGTGTGTTTTTTCCAATAATATCAAAGGGGGAGATTGTTAATCCCTAAGTTCTATTGATGATTAGTGACCCACACTTAGTCATTTACTTAGGTAGTTTTAGTTGGTTATCACTGTGGCCGAGCTAAACATTCAAGGTTGAGCAACATTGCCGAGCAAGTTTTAGGTTTCTGAGTTACATCATGCCGAGCCGAGTAGAATATTAAGTGCCAAGCATCAGAGATGTGTTGTGCCAAGCAGAACAGGTTTTGCATACATGTCAGGATTAATTCAAACTTTGATGTAATCAGTTAAGGCTGACTTGTATGAGATCTGAGCTGACATTTGTATGCATTTAATATTTGTCTATTGAGTTAATTTCACATTTAATTGGTTTATACTATGCATGGCATGGATCCAATTAGGAAATTAGTATGCATTGGAGGTATAAACAATAGATCTTGACCGTTGATCTAGATCTCGCCGCCAGATCTGAAAAGATATAATAAGATGGCTTCTAAACCTAAAAGAAGAGTGAGAGTGTGAGTGTGTAAGAGAAAGAGATATACAGAGAAGGGTTGTATTTTCATGAGAGATGAGCAGCAAGTCATTTTGAAAAGAAGCCTAGATCAAGAAGAATGATAGAGCAGTGAAAAGCAGAGTAAAGACATATCAGATTAAGAGATCACAAAGGTTATTGAAAAGAGAAGATCCATCATCAAAATCTAAGTGCATAATGAAGGATCACTACTTGGAAAATTCTAACAGGTGTATCAAGTTAAATCTCTTAACAAAGTGGTTTTAGAAGACCATTTCAAATCTCTTAGCCAAGTGCTTACTTTACTGTAAGTTGAAATCCTTTAACAAGGTAGATTGTAATGATCTTTAGTTCTTAATAGAACAAACCTTTAACCATGTAGATTGCATATTGTAATCAAACTTTTGTAGCCCTAACAGTCACACTTTATTGCTGCAGTAGTGGAGATCTTGTGGGTGTCATCCCCACCCTAGTTTTACCTATTTGGGTTTCTGGGTTACCAAAATTCTGTGTTATGAGTTACATATTTGATGTTATGGATGCTATCTGATGTTAGGTTAAATTCATATATGTATGAATGTGGATAAATTTGTTTTAAGTGGTTTAGATTAAAGATCTGATTCACCCCCCCTCTCAGTATCTTGCTTTCCCATTCTTGTAATTCCAACACATCTATGGTAGAACTCATAAAGCAATTGGAAGTTTCCCTTGACTGTTGCTTAAATATTAATAGCCAACTTACAAACCAGCAATAGACATCTTTGACCACCTTGCTGAAAATCCATACCACGGCCTTTGCCTGGGATTATTCAGACATGAAAGGTTTGGACCCTAAACTATGTACCCACCAGATCTTCCTAAAAGAAGACAAAAATCCTGTCAAATTATTCCAGAGGCATATAAACCCCGCATTAAGAGAAATAGTTAAAATAGAGTTGCAAAAACTACTCAACACCGGTTTCATCTACCCAATCTCTGACAACCAGTGGGTCTCACCTTTAGTCATTGTGCCAAAGAAAGGAGTAAAGTGGTGAGTATGTGTTGAATATAGGGAATTTAACAATGCCACCAAGAAGGACCATTTTCACCTGCCGTTTATAGAACAAGTCCTAGATTCCCTAGCAGGAAAGTGTTACTTTTCTTTCCTGGATGGATATAGTGGCTACAACCAGATCAGGATCCTTCCTGAAGATCAGGAGAAAACAACATTCACTTTCCCTTGGGGAACATTTTCTTACTCTGTACTTCCTTTTGGCCTCTGTAATGCTCCAACTACATTGCAGCGTGCAGTCATCAATATTTTTGCTGATATCTCCCATGATTGCATGGAAATATACTTGGACAACTTCACAACTTATGGGGAAACCTATGAGGAAGCATTGGTCAATTTGGACAGAGTTATTACTAGGTGTAAGGAGCATAATTTATGCCTCAAAAATGAGAAATGCTTCATGATGATGCAGGAAGGTGTGGTGTTAGGCCACTACATCTCTACCAAGGGAATACAAGTGGATCCAACAAAAATTGAAGTCATCATGAACCTCCCCACTCCCTCCAAATAGAAGGATGTTCACAGATTTCTGGGACATGCTGGTTATTACCAAAAGTTCATTAAGGATTTCAGAAAATTAGCCGGGCCCTTGTACTCCCTGCTCACAAAGGATTCAAAATTTATATGGACAAAATCTTGTGAAGAATCCTTCCTGCAACTGAAGAATGTACTTACATAGGCACCAGTTCTTAGAGGACCTTATTGGGCATTACCATTCTATATCCACACAAATGCCTCTGACTATGCTTTAGGTGTTGTCCTCGGCTAGAAAGATGGACCAGTGGAACATGCCATCTACTTTATAAGCAATAATTTACAGGGCACAAAGTTGAACTACACAGTAACTGAAAAGGAACTCCTAGTTGTAATTTATGCACTGAATAAGTTTTGCCACCACATAACCGGTTACCCAATATTTGTGCATACAGATCATGCAACCATCAAGTATTTGGTAAAAAAGCATGCTATTACAGGTAAGCTTTCCAGATGGCTCCTGTTGCTACAAGAGTTAGACATCATTATAGTGGATAAACTGGGCAAAACCAATGTAGTGGCTGATTTCCTTTCCAGATTATAGAATGATGATGACCCACATGTCATCGATGATAGTTTTCCAGATGACCACCTATTTTATATTTCCATTCATACCCCCTAGTATGAGGACATTGCCAATTATCTGGTTACTCAATAGGTACACCACATTTTTCTTCCAAGGAAAAGAGGCTATTAATTGAGAAGACTTTCAATTTTTCCTAGCTCATCGACCGTCTCTTCTACACTGGACCTGATTAGATCCTAAGAAGGTGTATTCGTGAGGATGAGACATATGATATCCTTCATGCCTGCCATGATGAACCCTATGGTGGCCATTTTGTTTCCAAATGTACATCTATGAAGATACTCAATACTGGCTATTACTGGCCTACTCTCTATAAAGATACAACCAATTACACCCGCAAGTGTGATAGATGTTAGCGTATGGGTTAGCACACCAAATTAGATGAAATGCCTCTGTTTACTCAGGTAATAGTCACTCCATTTGATTAATGGGAGATAGATTTTGTGGGACCAATTCAGCCCCCATCAAATGAAAACTCTTACATTTTGGTTTGTACTGACTATGTCACTAAATGGGTGGAAGTACGGGCTATGAAGCATGTAATGGATAATAGGGTTGCACAGTTTTTATATGAGGAAATATTTACTAGGTATGGTGTTCCAAGGGAACTAGTCATAGATTAGGGAGCTTACTTCACTTCTAATCTGATCACTGCCCTTATGGAGGAATACAAAATTCACCATAGGAAGTCTAGTCCATACCATCCCAAGGCGAATGGTCAGGCTAAGATCACCAATAGGGAGATTGAGTTCATCCTCACTAACATAGTTTAGTTTCACAAAATAGACTAGAGTAGCCGATTACAAGAAGCTATGTGGGCCTACCGCACCACATGGAAAACCCCTACTGGATTTACACCTTTTGAGTTAGTGTATGGAAAGACTTCTATAATGCCCATAGAATTTGAGCATAAAAATTTAGGAACAACATTACAGCTCAACTTAAATCTTCCTTTAGCTCAGTAAGAGAGGCTCCTGCAGCTTAACTATCTAGATGAGATCTGCTAGGTAGCTTTACAGAACACAGAGTTGGTTCAACTTCAATGAAAGAAATGACATGATTCACATATACAAAATAAATGGTTTGTTTCTGGTGACTGGGCACTTCTATATGACTCCCAATTTCAAGAGAATCAAGGTAAGATTACAACTCGTTGGCTTGGCCCTTATGAGGTTGACAAAGTTTTTGCTAATGGTGGAGTCCAATTGTCTAAAATCGACCCTATTCGCTTCAAGTTATTGGTCAAAGATCACAGACTCTATCTGTACCATAAACCCACCACTAAAGTAGAGTTCTTGCAGTAACTTTAATTTCATCCTGCAACTGATGGACCTCCTCCAGCTGAAGACACTCCTGTAGCCGATGGATATCTTCCATCTGAAGAACATCCTGCATCCAATTGGTGTGAATTTTCGCTCCGATCGTCTCTTTAACTTCATTGAAAAAATAGTCATAATAAAATTTTTCATTTCCCACAAAAATCTCTCTCCGCAATAGTCACCATCACATCACATTCCATCAATATTTTCTACCATTTTCACTTACGCGTCCCATCACTATTATGCCACTCATTACTTTTCACTTCGCACACATCATCCAATCTTTCCAGATTTCAACATTTATTCATGATTACACTCTAGGTATGAATTCATTTATTGTTTGCAACATTTTTTATTTCATTTGACATTATTATACATTCCATTGTAATTAATATTAATGCTTCATCTGAGTGTTGCTGTACTTCCTAACCACACATGTGAGGACACTTATCATAATTTTCGTAGGGGGCAGTTTGTTAACTCATGTTTTTCCATAATAACCCTTGCTTGAGCTATGCTACATAATCATTTTTCAATTGATTGATGTAACAACCCAAAATAATGAGAAATTCTCTACTAAGTTTTTAATTTTCAAACCCAACTCATATTGCCAGCTCTGGTTTTTCAAAATTCTCTTCTATAATCTACAGAACCCTACACCAAGCATTTATCTAGCTTTATTCAGCCTTAATCTTAGGAAGAATACAAGATGATACAAGAGGACAAAATTGTTATTAAGGATACAAATAACAAAATTTTGAAAAAGCCATTTTTAGTTGCAGAGGAAGTTTCAAGTGATTTGAGTTTTTGGGTTATAGAGTTTTTCAGTAACAATGGGAGGGCCACCAATATACCATGAGCCAGGGGATCAGTCATCTTTATTGCAGGATCAAAAAAGTGTCCAATTCTTTAAATGCATGGGCTAGCTTAGTTATTTTGTTAGGCTCTATGGTTACGACGAAGCTATAACAGTGGAACTCTTGCGCACTTACAATTATGAAGTTGCTTATGTAAAGGGATTAAGGGTGGAATCATCATAAGCATAGATTGCAGAGGTTTTAGGGATTCTTGCTATGGGTGAAGTTTTTACGCATGAACTTGACGCATGAGTGGCTAGGGATGAGTTCTCCTTGCCCACAAACGCTACATTGTAAACTAGTAAGCAGGGGGCGAAGAGAACATCTCTTCCAGAAGATTACTCCTGACTGACTGTCCATGTGATAAGGTACATTAGTTGTGAAGGGAAATTTTCATACTTGCATGCTATGCATTTTAAACTATTGATTCATTTGATTCATGGCCACCTTGTCAATGTACCCAATTTCTTGTATTCTTTGTTACAATTGAGCTCAGAAAAAGTTAGAAAAGGGAAATTGAACACAACTACTCACCATGGGTTGATAAAACTTCTGGTAGAGAGATCTTTACGGGATAATTCTCCTATGACATGGGAAGAATTTATTGCCACACCCCATGTACAATTACGAGGTGAAGGGACACAACCTAGATTACAAGAAACATAATGAAATGCTCTTGAGGAGGATGTGCCTGATGAGGATGAAACCATTATTCCGGAGACCATGTATAAAATTCTGTCTTCTTCAAGGGCTAAAATGAAGCAAGAATCTTCTGGTAAACAAAAACCCTAGCCCAAGGAGCGGTAAAACCAAGGGTTCTTCGGATTTGCAGACCCCACAAGCTAAACAAAGTGGTCGGAGGAACGAGAAGGGAAAGGCAAGGTAGCTGCAGATGCTGGGGATGAAACCCCTATTTTATCAAAAAAACCTATTTCTCCTGCAACCATACCCCTAAAGAGGCAGCATAAATCTCAAAAATGTTCAGCAATGTCTATGGAAAATCCTCCACGACGAAGTGGCTATTTGAGCACACTACAGGAAAACAAAACAGACTCACCTACGATGACTGGGCCATCTCCTAAAGATCCAATTGAAATATCTTTAAAAGAACAACCACAAGCAGGAAGCCCATGTATAGAATGTCCAGACATCATGGAAATAGATCTTGCAGCCGAGGAAAGGGACACCAAAATAGTGAATATGGAAACATGATGTATGGAGACAAAACACACCGAAACTACAGATATGCCTTCTTCTCAGCAAGAAGTCGATCAAGGGAAAAATTCTCTAGTTCCAACCCCAGATGAATTACCCATTGATGGGTCAGACACAGTCACAACAACAGAGAAGGTCACTACAGATACTCCAATTCAAAAGAGTCAAGTAACACTACACTCCCTTTCCATTGACTATTTTATTCAGATGCAATATGAAAAGTCAATGTGGGAGATGGAAAAGGATAGGTTAAATAGGGAGTTAGGCAGGAAACAACAAGATGTATAATTTCTATAGAACAAGTTAGATTTGGTAACACATCTAATTCCATAATTTATAGAATGCAGACCACCCTCTAGGGTTTATGCTTTGTGTTTTAAAGAACAATTTATCATGTATAATTTGATGAGGGTCCTTCAAGATCTACACACAAGCATAAACTCACCACAGGAGTTTGTGGCTGCATATGATTAGTCACCAGATTGTGTTCAGAATTTTCTATGTGAAGTGTACTTTCATAATTATGATGTTCCCTCTAACACTAATTGGAATCCTTTTCTATTTGTTGGAGATATCCACCTATCAACTTTACTCTCTTGGTCCAATAATGAGATCAACTATGGGGAACAATTAAGAAAATATAGGGGAGTTGAACAAACTATCACACTTCCCTTACAACCAAAAAGTGGTAGTCCTTGTAGGTTGTATTGTTATTGGATGGAGATAGTATATGGGATGAAAGACTCTACCCACCGAAAAAGGATATTGAATGACAAGGAGGAGGTATTTACATCATTTGAGCAGCTCTCCTTATCAGATGGAAAGATGGCAGCAAAAGGATTGAGACAGAGATGTGAAAGATTACCATTGGCATTAAGGAAGGCTGAGCCTCAAAACCTTATTAACTTAAGAGATGCTATATAGAGAGTTCAATGGTACATACGCCTGGGTAGGCAACCTCATCCTAAAAGGTTGCTTCCACTTTCCTTCCAACCCCCTCTTCTCCTGTGGCCACTATATAGTTGTATTGACAATGAAGTAGATGAACAATTGGAAATGAGAAGATGAATTAAAATGGAGCACACCAATGGTTATTACTGGCGTGTAGGCACCTCTATGGATGGTGAGACATAGGAAGGGGATCTTTAAGTACTTGCGAAGATCAAGAATGCTTTAGATCCTAAGGACAAGCATTAACCTTCATAGGGGGTAGAAATGATAGGATATATTAATGTCATACTTTAGAAGACCTAGGACAACTTTTAATAGGATCTTTTCCATGTTTTCATCATGCTTATCATACTTTTCCAGATACTTTCACTTATATTTGTTGTTATGTGGCATGTTTCCACCAAACCTATTTTGTGATTGGAAACACTTAAACATGCTACGCTTGGATGAAGATGCTAGGTTACTTATTTTGGAATTATAGTTATATCTTTTTTGTTAGAGTAGTCATATTATAGCTAATAATTAATTCATTTAATTATTAGTCTATTATACTCTACGCTTAAGTTAAACTTAGGCATCACATTTAGGGTTTTCCATTTAGGGTTTTGGTATCCTTTTATAAGGATTCACCGCTTTGCATTTTAGTAAGGAGATTGTATTGTATTCATTTTTGTTGATAATAGAAATTTATTCTTTCAACATGGATATCATGTCTCTGGCTTTTTGGCCACCATAGCTTTCTCTTCTTCTGTCTGTATCTTACTTCTTCCATGTGACAGGTTTGCATGCAGGTGTTCTTGGGAGATTAGCTTTCAGCCTAATTTAACATGGTATCAGAGCCATCTTGCAGCTGGCTGTTCATGTTCTGTTGAGGCAAGCTCTTCACATCTTGAGGGTTTGAAGCTGTCAGATCATTTTTTGATATTGTTTATTGGTTCTGGGGGTCTCTATTTTTTAGAGCATTTTGGACCAAAATTGACCTCACGGTTGAGTCTGGAAGGCCCAAAAACCCTAAAATCCATATAAAACATGTCCGATTTAGACACCGGAGCGTCTGGGAGAATTTGTTTGGCCCTTTAGGGCCGCACGGGCACGGTTTTTGAGGGAAAAAATTTTAAAAAATCATTATTTTTATGGTTTTTGGCATTTTTAAAAAATGCAGCCCGTATAAATTTAAATCGTGCCGCCTACACATCGCCCCCAGCCCTGCCGGCCTCCGGTGCTCCCGCCACCGGTCCGCTCCGCACAGGCGCTGCCGCCACAGCTCCCCACCCCGGTCCCGCCACCAGCTGCCGGTTCTGCCCCCATTTGCACTGCCCGGTGGTTTTTGAACCCCGTGGGCTTATGCCATTATGTGGCCGGTCACATTGAGGACGGTGGGCTCTGAAATTAGCCCCTGCGCGTGCCATGCGCCCAGGGGCCCAATTTTTTCAGCCCCAGGGGCTTAAAGCCTATTTTTGGGGCCTTTTTGACCCTCCCAGACTATTTTTTCTCTATCTTGAGAATACGGGGTTATTTTTTTGACTTCCATATACTGTTGGAAAGCTCTTTCCAAGCATTTTCTGATGATGGAGGTTGGGGTTTTGGGTTCTACTATTTTGATAGCATTTTTTGCTGTCAAAGTCTAATATTTGTTTTTGCCTTTCGGGAGCCATATCTTGCTCATCCGGACTCTATTTTTGGCAAACCAGATATCGTCAGAAAGATAGTTCAGTGTAGTTTTCAGTTACAGGGGTATTTTTTCTAGATTCTACTCTAGGTTCTCTCTCCTCTAAGTTTGGCATCTTTCACACTCTGGCAGATTACTTGGGTTGTACAGGTCCTGGGATCTCTTCTTCTGATCTTCTGGCTCACTCTTCTTTCTGACTTCTGAGCATTGTATGCTTCTATAGCATTTTCATTTCTATAAATGCACTGAGATAAAATGCCTACTTCTGCATATCTGGGATCTTGTACACCTTGTGTGTTTTTTGTACTTGCACTCAGTTATAAAGTGCCATGGGGGGTTATGATGTTTTGCCATTTTGTGCTCATCCACCTTTTTCAAGTAAGCATACCTTCCATGACATTAGCCCATGTTGTGTGTCGGTGACACCGCCCTTTATCCTGTGCTTGTACTTCTGGTGCACTGTTGGTGTTCCTGATTCTTCTTTCTGTAGATTTTTCTGGCATTGCATTTTAGTGTTCCTATCACCTCTCCCTATTCAACATTATTGGGGGGTTCACCTGTTGGTTCTATTGCTTCCTTGGTTCGATTGATCAGCTCTTTAGACTTTGTCTTCTCTACCTAGTCATGCACTTCAGTGGGGGTTCCAACAGTTACTTCTGATAGAGTTTATAGCTTCTTGCTTCGGAGATGCTTCTTGCTCATTCTTGTTCCTTTCTTTGGGACTTTCCCTAGATTGGAGGCTTAGTTTCCTTCATCTAGTTTATTTCTTGTACTTGGGTACCTGATCAGGCCTAGTTGCCGGGACCCATAGTTCCTTTCATGTATTTTTTTCCATGCATCCTTTAGTCTTTAGTTGTTTAGCTTCTCCCTAAGTTACACTTAAGGGGGGGTGTTAGAGTAGTCATATTATAGCTAATAATTAATTTATTTAATTATTAGTCTATTATACTCTATGCTTAAGCTAAACTTAGGTATCACATTTAGGGTTTTCCCTTTAGGGTTTCGGTATCCTTTTATAAGGATTCACCGCTTTGCATTTTATTAAGGAGATTGTATTGTATTCATTTTTGTTGATAATAGAAATTTATTCTTTCAAAATGGATATCATGTCTCTGGCTTTTTGGCCGCCATAGCTTTCTCTTCTTTTGTCTGTATCTTGCTTCTTCCATGTGACAGGTTTGCATGCATGTGTTCTTGGGAGATTAGCTTTCAGCCTAATCTAGCATTTTTGGAATGAATTTGTTGTTTAAACATGAATAATGAATGTGTATCTTTAAGTAAAGCCCTGCTCTTGCGTGAGGAGGGCGTTATCAGTTATAGTTTACATTCTGTTTCTTTACAGTTGAATTTGTAATACATTTTTTTATCAATAGCGAATGAAGTTTTAAATCTACAGTTTAGTATAATTGAGTTTGGATACTCACTCAAGGGGACCCACTTGGTGAGGAATTCGTGTTAGCTAGATAGGATAATTTGCATATAGTTTAAGTTTCTTGTATCTTAGTTTTATAATTTTGGTGTTAACACAGTTCCTGCAGCCAAAAGCCACAGGATCGTCTAGCACTTCCTGCAGCCAAAGAGGCAGAACTGTTGAAGCATTATCATTATATTTTCTAGTCTTTTTCAAGTTATAGTGTTCCTTCAAGTGCTTTCACTTCTACATTTCCTTTCCAACATTCTTTATAGCTTTAGAATAGTTTCCTTTCAAAGAAATTTACTTCCCGCAGCCATAGAATAGTTTCCCTTCAAAATCAATTTGTTTCTTACAACCATAGCATGGTTTGAGTAAAAATACTTGGTGCATATAATTTGCTGACCTGTTTCAAGTAATACATCCCTGGGTTGATAAATTAAATGAGTTTCTATAAAGGAGGATAAATGCTCGGTCAGATGTCCAATCCCTGAGTTATGGTACTTGCCTAGTATTTGATACCTTAATAGAACCGATCAATGCCTGAGGTAGCTGTAAAAATCGCCATGATGAGATTTGCACATGGAAAATTTGCAGAGCCCCATTATCTATTGTATTTTTGAGGTTCAATCCAAAGAAATCATATATGTAAGCCTACGAGCACATTGCATAGGGATCCTAGATCTTTTCATTTTGGAGTTTTTTTGTTTACCAGTATTGAAAATAAGAACACTTAGAGATAATTATAGTCTCATTTCTCAGACCTTATCCTTGTATTTTCACTTAAAAAATAGATGAAAACAATCAAACTGTGCCTATTTTGTCTTTTCTATGTGTTTACTTCTATTTTTTGGATGATTTTAAAGCTCCGTGTTAATTCTAGATGAATGTAACTATTATTTGTTATGGTTTCTAGATTTTATATTTTCAAATAAATATGTAGTTTTTTGAATCATGTCTTGTACTCCTTCAATAATCTGTAATAGTTTGTGGTTTGGGATTATACTGTCATTTTGGTGAGCAAGATTCTCATAGAATAACTATTTTAGTGGGATAATAGGAACATCTTATGTGGTCCTTAGTGAGTTCTTCTCATAGGAAGATCTGAATATCCTACTTTATGTTTGTTTTGATTTAACATCATGTTATCTTTCCAAAAATGAAGAGTCTGTGGCGTTCTGTGCTCATATATCAGGGTCATATATTCTTGTTATTTCTGAGGGGAAATTCAAAGCTTTTTAAAATCTCTAGTGCATTGCCTTAGTGTTTGTGTTTAATCTTTCTCCCCCTTTCCCAAAAACACCAATATTAAGAGCCAACTTCTAAAATCCTTGAGGTTTTTTTATAGGGCACAATTTGTCCCACTCCTGTGAAACTTCCCAACTGCCCTTGTTTAGGCGTGAAATTCTTAGGGATCAACCAAATCAAGTTAGTTATGCTAGTTGGCATTCTAGAAGATAAATGATAACCCATTATTTAATTTTTTCTTTAGAAATTTATTATATTGTGTCATGCATTTATTGTTTGTAACAAGGGTAGTTGCGACTACCTTATCTACCTTGCCTATAAAGAAAGGTTCATTTGTACATTGTATCATATCAATTCATTAACAATATTATATCTCATTGAGTAATTCAATTTCAATATTTATGGAAGATCTTGTATGAATATTCTATTATGAAAGAGATGTTTCTTGGCTGATCCTTTGACGTCTATAGATTCATGATGGGATCTTATTATTCCAGCATGGTATCAAATTTATGACTTTGTAAACCCCTTCTTGTATCGTAGAATTGAAATTTTTCTAGAATAAAGAATTTTTAATGTTAAGTTGATCTTGACCACTTGACAAAGTTTCAAGATGTTTTCAAGAAGAGCTAGTTGCCGAATCTAGGAGGTAGTTGTTTGTTTGAAGCAATTTGAATCAAATATGACCTTGTCACTGTGTTCAAAAGGTTCTAGAATCTAAAACATGCCTGCTAAATCAACAAAAACACTAGTTAACCCCCTATTTTTTTTCCATTTGAAGCAGGTTGGTTACATCAACAACTAGGGGTCCATCTACCCGGGGCTTAATAAAACCATCTTTTTGTTCATTGGGCTCCATATAGGTGAATATTTTCCCAAAGAGCATACCTTGAGTTGAAAAACTTCATTTTTTTCTATCCACATGTCATTAGAAAGTTGGTTTTGCCAAATTTCACCACGGGGTAGGTCAGTCCGCTTGATTTCACCATTTACTAGCATTTTTTGCATCTTGAAGTAAACCCTTTTATTTGGACTCCCGCGTTTCCATGATTATATATTTTTGAAATTCTTATGATGTTGGAAAGGTACCAAGGATATCTATCATTTTCTCCATGCATTTTTTCAATATTCAGCCCCAAGTTTTATCTATTGAGTTTTTGTGTTTTGTGTCATTTAATTGATATCTTGGACATCCTGACACTTGGAGAGGTAAAATTTGTGAGTGAGGCTTCATATTTAGTTGCACATAATATTTGGAGGTTTATATATTCATGTGATACTTCTATCTTTTAGATTTCAAAGAATTGTCAGTCCACAATGGGTTTTTCTTTTCATCCTTCTTTGATTATCTTGAAGAGGAGGAACTAAAAAAAAATGGAGAGATGTCACGATCACACACTTTAGATGGCTTCATTTTTTGCCACATTTTTATGATCTTGTTCCTGTAGCTGACACACTTAGTAAGAGATTTGCTTGGAGTTGCAAGAGGGATCATGTCTTTGGAGTTATTGATATGCATGAAGATGATAATTTGTTTTGAGTCCATTGTTGATTTGGAGTCCTTATGCTCTTTGGCTCGTATAATTTGGGATTTATGTGGAGATCCTAATATTCAACCGTTCCTAGATAGTCCTATTTTAGATTGTACTGTGCCTCTTCATACTTAAAAAATGATACCCTATAATTGTGATGCTATTAGGGAATTTGTTACTTGGAGTATTTTGAGACGTCAAATGAGGTTGTGGTTTTTGCAGAGGTTCCTGTTTCTTATTTGGAGATAATTGACCCACCTTCATTTTACTTGAATTCTTATTCAAAGTCATTTGGGACTTCCATCATTCCTAATCAATAGGTTCATCATTATCTTCTATATTTGGTTAGAGGAGACACTTTTAGTTTTTTATATTTATGCTTTAAGGATAGCTTTATTTTTGGAATTTTAGCCTTGGTTTACCATTTCACAAGTCATATTTGTTGGACACATTTGAGGGGTTATCTCTCTTCTTTGATGACAACTATTGCACTCCCATTTCCACATCATATTCATCTTTGGAGCATGTTCTACATCAATTTTCAAGTAGTTCCAGTTTGTCACATTCTTGTTTGATTGAGAATGTACTTTATTGAATAGTAAAATCATCATCTTCAATGGACATAAAGGCACATGAGAAAGTTTAAGAGACATGCTTCCATTTTTCACAACGAATCATAAATAAGAAGGAATCCTACATCTATATATGTTTTGTTTATTCCTAGACGGACAAGTAGTTTGTAATTATTAGATTAGTTTTTACCTTTAGACACTTACCATTTATGTGGGAGATTATTGAATGGGGAGGGGGGGGGNCTATAATATCTCTCTTTCCCTCCTCAGGGTGCTATCATTTGGATTCTCATGATGGATGTAGTTCTTGGGTGGTTTAATGTCGAGACCTCCATAAATCACTTAATATATCACTTGAACATGATTTGAATATCTCTTTTTTGGAGAGGATTTTTATCGCACAAGTTTTTATCCCTTTCTTCATTTGTGAGAGATCACTTGAATGATTAGTTGTGTATGTGTACTCTATGGTGGGAAAATATAAAATAGGATGCATAAGTTCATGCATGAAAACAAAGAATATAGTATATTCCAATCACATTAAATTGGAAGGATAATGATCTACTAGACTAAATATAGCTCAAGCACAAAGTGGATTCAATAGTCCTTTTCTATGTGGGGACTATGACTATGAAATTGTAAATGAAGAATGTAAGATTTAGGGCTAAAAATGGAAGAAAGGTGGTTTTCGATATGTACAAGGAGATTGAGAACTAAAAAATAAAGTCTAGAAGAAGATCCAAAAAATACAAACTGTAATTTACCTAAAATTTAAATTTTAGGCTGAAGTAGAGGGACTAGGGTGCTCAAATCAGCCTGGTCCCTAGTATGGGGCGCCCTGCTTGGCTTGCTTTTGGAAGTTTTAAATCCAAAAAGTTTAAAACCATAGCTCTCCTCTTGATCTAAGTGTAACTCTTTTCGCACATCTTCCACCCGTAATTGAAAACATAATAGAAGGGAAATATTGTGTAGAAATGGAGTTGCCTAAGTTAAACCCCAGTTTAGGAATTGTACATAAAGAAAAGGAGAGCAGAGGAAAAATGGTTGATTACTTATTTTCCAAATTGCACACTTGGAGGGAATATGTCCCAATATGATGCAGGAGCATCCTTGGGTTGTTGGAAATATTGCATCACCCAAAAATATTTCCTTTCAGTTTTGTTCCTTTTTTTAGTTTTCTGTGTTTTTGGTGGCATTCCTTGGTTTTAGATCATTTAATGTTGTAAGCTTGAGGGTTTGTTCTGGACATCATGTTTTACCTATGTCTAGGTTCAAACCTCAATTAGATACTTCACTGTGGAGATATTAAAGATTCATGATCAGTTATGTTTGTTCTTCATATTCTAATGGTTAGTTGGAGTTTTCTGATTCCGCCAAGCAATTCCTGATTGAAGAAGCTTGGTGAGTCATCTCTCGATGTTCTTGGATGTTTTTCTGATGTCTCTCTTGAATTATGCATCATTTCTAAATTATGGCATTAAGATATTTATGATTTGGGTTCTGACCTATATTTGTTGTATTACATTTTCTCCTTCTTAGAAAATATAATTGATCTAGCCGACATATGAGTTTTGAAGGCTCTATATATTGAGGCTCTTGATCTTTTTTTGAGGTGGCGAGGAAAGGGAATAAGGAAGATAACCTTGGGACATTATCATTAGGGTTTAGGTCTATATTTCTATTGTAATCAGGCATGTATGCCAAAAGTTTGTAATCTTCATATTACAAACCAATGTGATGTAAATATCTGATTCTGTGAAAATGTGAAGATTTATTATAGCATGTTGATTGTCTATTCTTGTTTCTAAGTTTTTGTTTTCTACTGCATTGACTCTTGTTTCATGGTTGGACCATATCCATTATAGAAACTCATTTGATGATTGTGTGAGATGGTATCAGAGCAAGGTTGATGTTCCTGTGTTAGTAGATCAAGTTCCTACGATTGCGAAGCCCTAAAAGTGTTTTTTATTGGGTAGAAATGTGTAGATCTAGCTCAAAATTGTAGAGGACTTGCACAAGGGAATAAATTAGGAGATTTTTCTAGTTGAGAACTTGTTTGGGGTGTTGAAGGCATACCAAGGGTGAGTAGATCACTGATTTGGAGGTAGGTTGCAAGTGTGTCTAATAGATCACCGAGTGAGAGACAATTAGCACCTTGTAATCAGATCGCTGAAGCTGAGACAGTTACACCTAAAGATTAGAAAGATGTCATATATAAGGATGAACCCTATAAGGACAGAAAAATAATGGATAAATTTTCAAATGAGATGAGAAATGTGTTGAATGGATTGTGAAGGAGTCCTAAAATTGAAGAGGAATATGCAGAAGATACTAAAGATCTTAATACTATAGATGTTGGGATCCCTATAGATGAATAAATATTGTTGAGGGCTATGAAACAAGTAAGAAAAAGTCACAGGATGAATTTCTACTTTCACTAGTTCATTGCATCCTAAGGATTTGATAGAATGGATTGGAGAACTAGAAGATTACTTTGAGCTTGAAGATACTAGAGATCCACAGAGGGTTAGGTTAGCACATATTAAGTTGAAGGGTCATGCTACTTTATAGTGGAAAGATTTGCAAAAAGACAGAGAGGAACATGGTGAACATAAAATCACTAGATGGAGGGTGATGATTGCAACCACCTGGATTTGGTCTGCTCGGACCATAGACCCTATTTTCCCTAAGTGTGATCATACCCCCAATTATGTTTAGACAACTCTTCAATTGGCTGAGATAACTCATTCAAATTAGATTTAATCTCCTAAGTGATTTAATCACTCCATTTTATTAATCACCTTAGCTAAGGTAATTAATTTAAAAGGAATTAGATAAATCCCTATTATATCAAATCACTTGCAAAAACCTATCTTCTAGTCTAAATTAATCTAATTAATTGGCTATAGTCCTATTTAATTATCTAAAGCAATCAAATGCTTAAGTAATTAATATTCCTATTTTTGAATGAATATATTTAATATAATTCATTTCATTAATATTTCCCTAAACCCTAGCCTAACCTATCTCAACCACCTTAACCCTAGGTTCAAACCCATCCCAACCTATTCCCCCCATGCTAAATCTAATCCTAATATTAATCCCACTCTAACACACCTCCTAATGATGTCACATTCCTAAAAATGTGATTAGGAACTCAACCCACTTGAGAAGGTCAACTTTCTTAAGCTTGACTCTCTTTAAGTCCACCTTCTCAAACTTGCCTCTTACACCCCCACCATGGTTCTTAAATGCTCCCATTAATGCATTATTAATGGAGATTCCTCAAGCCCATGCCCCATGAATTCCTTTGGCATTTATTCCTCTTACACCTCATTATTGGGTTTTACAACTCCATTAATGACCCTTGTCCCCCCTCTCTCTCCTCATTTTTTCTATAAATAGATGGAGTTTTTGAGCTCAAATAGGCCCTTAATTTTAGATTGAGAAGTATTGTTATGTTGTTAGGATTTATAGAGATTCATATTGCATTTTAGTTTTCATTTTTATGCATTGTTATAATCTTGATTTTTAGAGCTAGAATGCATGTTATTTGGATATCTTTCTTAGTTTTAATTAAATATTTCATGGTAGGTTGTATATGTCACTGAAAAAGGCATAATCTGAGGGCTATTATGTTATTTTTCACACACCTCCTAGTTAGAAAGCAATAGATCGATTTTAGTGGATTTACATGCTTTACTAACCCCATTTTCACTAACGTAATGATCTATTGAAGTGTTGTGTCACAGGTAACAGGCGCACTATTTCACACACACATTTATGGCACCCACCGTGGGGCCCAATTTTAGATTTTGCCTCATTTCGACTTCATTTTTCACTAATTTGTCTTCTGAGATTTCAGGTTCAGGCTCATTTCTGGTAGCAGAAGCTCGCATCCAGGATACGCCCTTACATCGTAGAAATTGAGGCTCATATCTGGGATTTCCTAGGTTGTTTTCAGTATAGGCTCGCATCTGGTAAACGCTCTGTCGCATCTGGTAGCAGAGGCTCGCATCTGGTTTGTTGCATCATTTCCTATAATTTTAGGATCGCATCTAGTTAAAATTTTTGTGAACTTCATTGCCTAACCCCTAACACTTTAACCAGTTGTTGATTTGATCTTTTGATAGCCTAACCAATGCTTGCATGTTGCTGATAAGGAAGTAGGAAGACTTGGCTAATGTGTGTGTTTGTAGGTGTTTTTAAACTGATTTCAATACTAACCATTTACAAAGCTTTTTCAAAACTTAACACATTTTCTCAACATTTGTTAAATCGACCAGATTACTATGCTCTTTTCCTTTAAGGAAAATAAAAAAATCAGATGTTGTTTTAACACTTGTAAAGGAATTTGGAGATAAATGGACAAACAAACTCACACTTTAATTCATTTTGGGAATCAGTAATTGGAAAAGTGAATCATTAAATCTTGTGGGATAACTGAACAAGTTACATCATTTAATTCATTTTGGGATCTAAAATTGAACAACACAAATCACTTAATATTGTGGATAATTGAACAAGCAAATCTCATTGTCTAAGTTTTGGATCAGAAATTGAACAAGAAAGTCATCTAACTTTGGGGAAATTGAACAAAACAAATTTGCTTTCACGCATCCTATTTTCATTAACTTAGGAATATCTAAATCAAGATCAACATAGCTTGAGGGAAAGAATATTTGATTGAAGTGTTTTGGGAGAAAATGACATCAATTAGGAGAGTATGCTCTTCTTCTTTTGAAGAATCAGAAATCTAGACATCCTACGCTCGCCAATCCTTTGTATGCTTATTTAAACAGTAGAGGGCCTGCTTGTTGAGGAAAAAATCTCCCGGGAACGACCCAAGTGAGGACAGGTTTTACGCCAATCCTTCCAACTCACTATAAATAGCTGCTTCCTCGTAGGCCAAAGCCTTGGAAGATGGAATCAATTTTGTTCTCATGATTTTGACACGATTCCTTGAACATGCTTGGGTATGTGTAGAGTGGAGCCACTTGAATCTTTCTTGCTGGACTACACCTATTTGTGTACTCATAGGTCTATACGCCTCAATTTTGCCTTGTGCAATTCTATGAGAGACGGTTTTGAACGGAGTGCCCCATCATAAACAACAAAATTCATAGACAAAACTACTTGATTCATCTCTAAAAGGGTCATAATCCTTGTGCAAGGAAAAAAGTAATTGCCCCAAGACACTCATCATATCGTGCCCTCACTTGCGTTTGGAGTCGGCTAATACAACATCATGACTGGAGCCATTGTGTGCTTGGTGATGGGTGTATTCTGATTAGCATTTGAGTGTGTACCTAAGTCAATGAGCAAGAATTTTCATCCTCTACCTAGAAAATAGGGCATAAGGATGTGTTTGTTCCCCTAACAATGCAAATCTTCTTGATGTGTCTGAAAGATCACTAACGAGAGAAAATCATTCAAAAAAAGAAACAAACTTCAAACCTTGGTCTACACATGTGTTTTTCACTCACTGACAGGTCTCAGAATGCAATCTGCAATCAAACGAACTTCACATACTTTTAGAATGCATTTTACAAAACTGACAAAAAATGACAGAAACATTAGAAACTCACATCCTAGATTTCCTGGCTTGTATTTGGTATCCTAGCTTGTATCTGGTATCCTGGATCATATCTAGTATCCTGCATCACATCCGGTAAGTACTTCATCACATCTAGGATAAAAGGTTGCATTTAGTCCATCAGAAGCTCGTATCTAGGACAGTGGGTACTTGCAGATTATTTTCTCAGAAAAACATAGTAGATTTGGGTACCCTTTTGTCTCTTTAGTCTATCTTTGTTGTCTTTTTTGGTCTCCCTATTGTTGTGTCAGAACACTTTTTCAAACTTCTACCTTGCATGTCCTGTCAATTTCTCGCAATCAGTCTCAATATGTGTGGTCTATCCACTTTTCAAAACTACTTGATTCCTAGCTCACTATCAGGGCATTCTAACCCTCTGACACTGAAATCATTTACTTCCACCAAAACCCAAATGGTACTTCCACCTAGACACACTCACTTGAAAAATTTGAGATACTACCTGACACTATCGAGAAACTTTGATGAAGTTGAGGTACAAACACATGGTTAACACAAGATGCAACAAGTACACGTCTACAGGATCGGGAGTACTTCCTAAATCACTACACTTTCAAAGAGAAACATCTCATAGTTCCCTACTTGATCTAGACTCTCTAGAAATGGACAGGTCCACTCACGGATGGAGTGAGGCTTTTGAGGAATATGACAATAGAAAAAACCAAAAGCACGAAGATATCGATGAAGAAGAAGAACCCACATTTGACCGTCCTATATTTGAATTAGGTAGTGAGGAAGACATCACTGAAGAAGAGTACAATAAAATCAAACAAAGTAGTAAGTTCCACAAGATAATGGAAAAAATGATTGACGAAGATAAAGAGAAATACTTTCTCCATCTAGCATCCACTGGCATAAAGTTACCCAAAGATTATGATGTGGAACAAATAAAGGAAAAGGAGGTGCCAACTCCTATATCTATTCTCGCCAAACAACTCACCTTGATGCAAACAGAGCTCACAACTCTCAAACAGGAGAAGGCTAAACCCAAGACAAAATACTCTGTGGACTCCATTTGTCCATTTTCTTTTGATAAAAGTGTTACTATGGTTCCATTCCCTCCCAACTTAGCAAGGCCAAAATATGAAAAGTATACGGGAGAGACCGATCCACATGACCATGTTAGATAATTTTGTGCTCTTAGCATAGAGTACATGCATGAACCTACATACCTCATGTGGCTTTTTCCTAGAATTCTAGGAGGCAATGCCATGGAATGGTTCTCAAAGCTTACACCTAAGGTAAAAACTTTTGAGGAGTTATTTCAACAATTTATTCAACATTACTCCTATAATATATAGCATGATGTGGCTATGATGGATCTGTGCAACACTAAGCAAAAGACTGGTGAATCATTTACACACTTTCTACAAAGGTGGAGAAAAATCTTTGCACGGTATTCAAGAGCTATTCTTGAATATTAGAAAATAGAAATATTTTTTAATAACTTGGTACCTGAGTTGAACTATGCATTGCAAATGCAAGACTCCCTTAGCTTTGATAGGATGATAAAAAATGCCATCTGTATCGAAGAAGTCATGGTCAAAATGGGGGAGATCACTCTTCAAAGTGAAAACAAATCTAACAACTCCAACTCCAAACCTAAATGGTGGAAGAAAATCAAAAATGTTGTCAATGATGGAGTAGTAGATACCTCTAATGTTAATTCTAAACTCGAGGTGTTCAATTTGACTAACAACATGCAAGCAAGCAAAGATGCCAAGGTAATGACCCCCATACCCAAAGTAAACAATGATAATAGCAAGGGTTGGCCATGGACCTCCAAACCTCAAAGAACATTCACTCCTTTGGGATAGCCTCTCAAGACTATTTTGAAGACACTATTAGACAACAAAGTTCTCACAATCCCAGATTCTAAACCGTGGGAGCTAGCGGTCAAACCTAGATGGTGGGATGGCGATTCTTACTGTGTCTTCCATAAAAAAAAAGGACACAAGACTAACAACTGTCTTAAAATAAAACATGTTATCCAAGACCTTATTGAAGGAGGAAAGATCAAGGTGGAAGGACACACCACCAACAAAGATCATACATCATTTAATAAACCCTTCCCTAATTAAGAGAAATGGGAAGCATCTAAGGGGAAAGGAAATGAAGTAAAATACACCTACTCCAATAATGATAATGTGATGAATATGCTAGACATTAAAACTAAATCAATTAATGTGGTCACAAACAAAGGTGTTAAAGACACATCTTTCCAATCAAATGCGGTGACTCAGAGTCAAGCACAAGTCATGATCAAAGGACCCAATTCCTCACCAAAACCAGCATCAATGTCCAAGGTTCCTATTATTACTATCCCCAAACCAGCAGTAAAACACATGGTTACTATTCTTGCAGCAAAGTATGACTTGGTAGACCAATTGCAACGAACCTCTGCTAAAATTTCCATTTTTGAGTTCCTTAAAATCTCCACAGTGCATAGGGAAATCTTAGAACAAGCCCTACATGCCGTAAATGTCCCAAAGGACCTTGATATAAACAAATTCCAAGCGTGGTTAATCACATCTCAGCACCACATTACCTATCTTTTTCTAAAGACGATGATAAATCATTGACACATCCACATAATCAACCCCTTCATATTGGAGTCCTAATTCATAAATCCCATGTTCAACGTGTATTGATAGATGGAGGCACATGATAGAATATTTTTACCCTTAATCTAATCTAAAAATTGGGTCTCTCAGAACAGACCATTGATTCTAGAAGCAAAATCACTATCAAAGCTTATGATGAGGAAGAGAGATCCTCTAAAGGTCTTATTGTTCTACCCATCAGAGTCAGACCAGTTGAAAGGAATGTCATATCTCAAGTTCTGGATCTGCCCTTGGCCTAAAATATCCTGTTGGGGAGACCTGGGATCCACAAAATGCAAGCCGTGCCATCTACTTACCACTAGTGTATCAAGTTCCAACATAATGGGGTGGAAGTATCAATTCTTGTAGTTGCTAATTATACTTGCAACAATATCAAGGTAGGTAGTATGATTCCACATAACAAGGAAGCTATGGATGAAATTTCTCCTGAGACTACCAAAGACATGGTGATGAAGAGTTTTGAAAAAACCTTAAAACTTGAAGAAACAGGTATGGGAGAAAACTAGCTGGACATGACTCCATCACTGATAGAATTACCAATATCACCAAGGTCCTATGGAAGACCCTCCTCATATTTCACACCTACCACATCTAAAGAGCTGGAAATCCACAAAGCAACTGGCATGGTTAAGGAATCCACATCTTCTTTAGATATCACAAAAGAACAGGCAATCTTGGAATGGATTTACAAGGGAGAACCAAAGGAAGTTGAAGTCAAACATGTAGAAATATCCCCAGAGCAGTATGATAAAGGATATGACCTCCTCAAACAAATGGAATACAAAGGAAAAGGACCTCTAAGCGACACAAGAAGAGGACTTATTGAACCTATGCACATGGAGTTCAGAAATACCAGAGACAAAACAAGACTAGGTTTTAATAATGAATCTAACAAACCTGCTTCAAAAGATAGTTTGATCTCTGAAAAATGGAGTGATGAAGTAGAAGAGATAGAACTAGAACAATGGTCCTATGAAATATTATTACATGTTGGCACAGAGAATCTCAACTATCAAGGAGAGCGCTATGTACCAAGTTTTGAAGTACCACGAGATATTCACATACCTTTGTTAGCACAAGCTCCTATTCAAGAGGTAGGAGACACAACATAAGATGATCCATAGGTACCATTTTTTAGAACAATAAGCAGAAAAATGCAAATATGAACACGGAAGAGAACACAAATGACATAGAGATTTAATGTGGTTCACCCAATCCCTGGGCTACGTCCACCAACAACGAGTCCAATATCTTTATTATTATCCAGTGACTACAATCTGAAACCTGCAACTCAATACCATCATAGGAAGCTACGAAAATCCCTCATACAATGAAATCTCAAAACCCTAAGCCCTTTTCACAAGCATATTTGACCTAACCTAATTAGGGCAAAAAATACTTCGACTAATAGAAAATCAATGGTCGACCCTTGACCCTGAGCATGAAGCCCAAATAGATATGTCTGGGGGGGAAACCATGCCGAAAGAAACTGAGTCTGATTAGGTTCCACATACATAAAAATCTCCCACTTGGAGACTGATCAGACTCCACAACAATATCCTCCCACTTGGAGACTGATCGACCAAACCTGTAGCTTCCACTGGAATAAAGAAACCACCCTAGACTCTGCTATTCTTTTATTCTGTTCAGTCTAGAAGACCAACCAAAGATGAAGAGGAATTCAACTTCTCCCTTGTCACTGCCTTTGTAAACATATCTACTAGATTTTCATTTGTATGTATCTTCTCCAATTTTAACTGTCCATCATCCAAAATTGACCAGATGAAATGATATCGCAATTGTATGTGCTTTGTTTTTGAGTGCAAAGCAGAATTCTTTGCAAGATGAATGGCACTCTGACTATCTGAATATAAATAATTATCTACCTGTGGATGTCCCAATTCTTCCATGAAGAATTGAAGCCATATCATCTCCTTGGCTGCCTCTATAGCAGCAACATACT
>MU225993.1:619104-647654 GCA_018584345.1 Thuja plicata
TTTTACTTACCACATTTGCCTCCTTGTTTCCATCATGTTTGTCTCCTTGATCTTTCTTCTGAGACCAACAATCTTTCTTCTTATGTCCTGGTTTTCCACAGTACCAGCAATCGCTAGGTCCTCTTGATTGAGACCTCTTTCCCTTTGACTTCCCTCATGATTTTCCATGATTTTTAGAGTTGTTTCCTCTGTCTCTTGTTCTGCCTCTACTTTATGCATTCAATACACTACCTGATGTGGATGCCCCTAAGCTTTTCCTATGAATTTCCTCACTCAATATAACACCAACAACATCATCAAACTTTAGGATATTAGAACCAGAAATAGAATTACTAACAGCCATTACCAAGCCATTCCAGCTTTCTGGCAAAGAGCACAAAATCAAGAGATCCCTAACCTCTTCATCAAAGGTAATTTTAATTGAAGTTAACTGACTTGTAACTGTATTAAACTCATTCAAATGATCAGTGACTGATCCACCTTCTACCATTTTCATGTTAAATAAATGCTTTATGAGAAATACCTTGTTTGAAGCTGAAGGCTTTTCATACAACTTCGCTAGGGTTTCCATCAGATCTTTAGCTGTCATTGATCCAGTAATATTGAATGCAATCGATTGTGCCAGGGATAAATGAATACTCCCCAGTGCCTTCCTATCCAAAATATCCCAATCTTCCTTAGACATTACTGCCTCTTTCTTGGCTATTCCCTCTAATGGCCGCCATAGATCCTTCTAATAGAGATAGTCCTCCATTTGCATCTTCCATAACTAGAAGTTCTGCCCATTAAATTTATCAACCTTTAGCCTACCCTTGTCTGCCATTTCTCCCACTTAATCGAGAGACTCTCCCACTAAATCATGAGACCTGCTTCAGAGAATAGATGAAAGAACGAACAAAAAAACCTCACTCTGATACCACTTTTTAGAACAATAAGCAGAAAAATGCAAATATGAACATGAAAGAGAACACAAATGATAGAGAGATTTAACGTGGTTCACCCAATCCTTGGGCTACGTCCACCAATAGCGAGTCCAATATCTTTATTATTATCCAGCGATTACAATCTGAAACCTGCACCATTGATAGAAACAACTATGGAGAGCACATCCTGACAACAAGATTCACATCCTAACTGGGGGAAGTTAGTCACAATCAAACATGTCCTTGATTTACCACACTTTGATCCACAAGTGGATAATCGAGTACATCAGATAACTATTGCAGAATTCTTAAACCGATTTGATGACAAAGTAATTGATTCTCATGGTTATGAGTGGGATGAGCTATCTTTCGCCATAGATGATATTGAAATAGATGTGATTCACATGTTTGTATCTCCACCAACACCCAACGAACATTCTAACACTGCTCCTAACAATATTGATATTCCTAAAGCAGAGGAGGAGTTCCTTCCTCCAATCATTGATGGAGAGACCGGTGTTCTCATAAGTCTAGAATAATTTTAGAGGCGACAAGAAAGAAGCCTCCTTTTACAAAGAGATGATGATGAAAGTTCCAATGACGAGTCACTAGATTTTGGTCCACATATAACTAACAATGACCCTTTTAATGACGATCTAACTCTTATTGATCTAAAAATCAAAGAAATTAACTTAATAGAACATGTCATGTCAGTTGATAGTCTTGATGCTAGCACGATGCTATCCTTCCCAAAATATGACTCCTTATCTTTGACAAACCTAGATCTAATTGATTAGACTAATATGGATCCTACTCCTATCATGACCTTCCCCAATGATTACACCTTAGCTTGCTATCTAAATGCTTGTGAACCCTATCCTTCTTCTACCAATGCAAGGAGTGTGAACATGTCACAGGAGGATATCAAGTTTCTCAATAAAAAATTGAAAAAGAAAAAGAAAAAGAGACCTCATGGTGAAAACCATGTTTTGGCAGTATGAGATCCTAAAATAGTAAAAACAAAAGGTGTATCTAATTGTGAAAACCTCTTAGAGGTACCAAAGGATGAGATTATTGATATCCTCCCCGAGCACTTTCAAGAAAGATCTTCAGTACTGATAGAACCAACAGAACCAGTTAACTTGGGCACAGCTAAAATTTCTCAAATTGTACACCTAGCACAATCTTTGTGAGAAGAGGAAAAGGTATAATTCACTAAGTTCCTGAAAGAGAAGAAAATCAACTTCGCATGGTCTTATACCAATATGCCTGGACTAGATCTTGATTTGATAATGCACCATTTATCTATAGCTCCTGGGATTAAACTCGTAAAATAGAAACTAAGAAAAATGCATCCTCATGTTGCATTACTAGTAAAAGTGGAGCTGGAGAAATCGTTGAAAGCTGGATTCATCAGAGTTATTTCTTATGTAGGATGGATCTCCAATGTGGTCCTAGTGTCTAAATCCGATAAATCTATCAAGATCTGTACATAATTCAGGGACTTAAACAAGGCATTTCCTAAGGATGATTTTGCACTACCTAATATTGATATGATCATAGACCTCATAGCAGGCTACCAAATATATTCATTAATGGATGGTTTCTCAAGCTATAACCAAATTAAAATTACTCCTGAAGATCAAGAGAAGACCGCATTTACATGCACATGGGGAACCTTTTGCTGAAACATCATGCCATTTGGGTTAAAGAATGTCGGTGCTACATATCAAAGAGCAATGACCACTATATTCCATGATATGATGCATAAAAACATGGAGGATTACATGGATGACACCTTAGCTAAATTAAAAGAAAGAAATACTCATATTGATGACTTAAGAAAGATATTGGATCGTATGGAACAATTTCAACTCAGGCTCAATCCCAAGAAATGTGCCTTTGGGGTCCAATCAGGCAAGCTTTTAGGGTTTATTGTTTCAGCAAAAGGAATTGAAGTAGATCCTGCAAAAGTCAAATCTATACTAGAAATGACTCCTTCACGCAACATCAGTCAAATGAGGACATTACAAGGGATACTCCAGTCAATCAAGAGGTTCATGTCACAACTTGCAGATAGAGCACAACCCTTTACCAAATTGCTACATAAAGGTGTCAATTTCAAGTGGGATGAGCATTGTGAAGCCAACTTTAGAGAATTAAAAGAGTACCTAGCTACTCCTATTCTTATGGCACCCATTCATGGAAATCCATTCTTCTGTATATCTCAGCTACAACTACATCACTAGGAGTATTATTAGCACAAGAGGATGAAACTAAGAAAGAAAGAGAAATTTACTATATCACTAGAACACTAGTGACCTATGAACTCAATTACAATATTATTGAAAAAACATGCTTAGCAGTTGTCTTTGCATTACAAAAATTGAGGCATTACATGCTATCACATATAATAAGGCTCATTGCAAAGATAGATCCTTTGAAGTACCTCCTGAGAAAAATAGCATTAACAGGACGATTGGCAAAGTGGGTCCTTATTCTAAGCAAATTTGACATTGAATATGAGGATTGAAGAGCTCTTAAAGGAAAAATCCTCATAGATCAACTAGTTGATTCACCACTCCAAGATGATGAACCTTTAAGGATTGAATTCCTTGATGAAACAATTATGCATCTAACTGAGTATCTGTGGAAGATGTACTTTGATGGTTCTTTCACGCAACAAGACTCTGGAGCAGGGGTTCTATTCATAACTCTCAAGGCTACAAGATACCCAAGTCTTACAAATTGATGTTTCCATGCACGAACAACATTTATGAATATGAAGCATTGGTAAAAGGTCTTAAACTTGCCATGGAATGGAAGATTGTAGAGTTACACATGTATGGTGACTCCCAGCTCATTATCAATCAGGTTAATGGAGATTACCAGACAAAAGATGAGAAGTTGACACACTACAAACAATTGGTTGATGACTTAAAGAAGTACTTTGTCTTCATCACATTCCAGCAAGTACCCAGAATGGAGAATAAGGCTGTAGATGCTGTGGCTACATTGGCATCCATGTTACAACTAGAGGAACATCAATTCTGCTATGACTTCTTGGTGGAAGAACTATCCTATCCTGCCTTTGATACCCCTCAATTCCAACTAATATGTGCTTTAAACACCCAAGACCAATCTTGGTATACTAATATTATTGATTATCTAACTAACCAAACCATTCCCAATACTCTATCGAGAAATGAAAAAAGAGCCTTGATTAGGACAACATCACGTTATGTCCTCATAACTACTAACTTATATCGATGAGGTCTCAACGGTATGCTTCTTAGATGTTTAGAACTCGAAGAGTCAGATTGCGCGTTAAAAGAAGTCCACGAAGGTGTATGTGGATCACATTCAAACGAATTTTCACTAGAAAAGAAACTACTCAGAGTAGGCTATTACTGGCCTACAATGGAAAAAGATGCTATTTAATTTTTCAAAACATGTCATAAATGCTAGACACATGGAAATATCATCCATGCTCCTACCAGAGAACTCATACCTTTCATAACACATTGGCCATTTCAGCAATGGGCCTTTGACTTGGTTGGACAAATATATCCTAATTCTTCAAATGGACAAAAGTTCATCATTACAACTATTGAGTATTTCAAGAAGTGGGTCAAAGCCTTGCCACTAATCAAAGCCACTGGAAAACAGGTGGCTATGTTCATATTAAACTACATTATTTGTAGATATGGGATACCCTCATCAATTGTAATAGACAATGAGGGCCAATTTAAAAACCAAGACATTGATGACCTTTGCAAATAGTTCCACATTACTCAACATTGCTCCTCCATCTATTACCCTCAAGGTAATGGACATGCTGAGGCATCTAACAAAAATATTCTCAAAATCCTACATAGAACTGTGAGTAAGTCTGGTAGAGACTGACATTTACAACTACATTTGGCACTATGGGTCTACAAAACAAGCATCAGAACACCAACTGGAGCCACACCATTTTCCCTAGTCTATGGCACTGAAGTAGTACTACCTATTGAGGTTGAAATCCCATCTTTGTGGGTATCTTTACAAGGTATTGTTATTGATGAACAATACCGCATTGATAGGGTGCATTATTTAGACCTACTTGATGAGCGTAGGAAATAGGTGTTCGATCATCTAAAGGTGTACCTATTATATGCTGAATGTAGACCTCTGAATTCAGAACAAACACAACATAGTCTTTACACAATCATTCAATTCACAAAGACAAACATGAATTGTTTGTTTTGCAAATTTGATTGAGGCGACCTGTTGCCTCTTAATCAGTTGGGGATGTTGAGTTTACCCTCAGAATGAGAGCCAACAACCTGACCATTGCTAACATGGAGGATTTTAAGAATGCAAGAAGAGAAGAATTTCCATTAAATCTACAAAATTGCCATTAGTCTATGAGAAAATGCTCTTAATCTATGAATTGAGAAGCAATTTAAACTATGAAAGAAAATTAGAATAATCTAGGAATGAATTGCAACTACTCTATGGAAGTAAAATGCAATTAATCTAAATAAAATGAAAGTACTTGTAATCTAGAAAAGAATTGCCTTTAAGATAGAATTGAACTTGCAATGAATCTAAGAAGCTTGAAAGCACAAAATCAAATTGTTAGCCCTATAGATAGATCATAAATGAAAGCTAAACATCTTCAATTCCAATTGAAATTTAGACTAATTATGCAAATTGAGCTTGAAACATGAAAGAAATTAAATGCAAAAATTGCCTATAAATTTGATGCTCTCCAAAATCATCCTCTCTAATGAAGAAAAAAAGGTCCAATTTATAGAAAACCATGGAAAGAGAGTGAAGAGTTTTTTGAAAAGAAACAGTTGTCTCTTCATTCTCTTTTGAGACAAATATGCAAAGATTATTTAAATAAAAGGGTGAGTTATTGCCACATAAGTGTCCTTTCATATGGAATTATGGAATTCCTTTTTGAGGATAATTCATCCAAAAATTAAATAACCTTTCGATTCCTTTTATGTATATTAGCCAAAGGGGGTGGAATTGATTTAATTAAAAGCACTTAAGACTTTAGGATTAAATTAATTAATCATGGGGGTTTTTAGCTAATAATCATTGAGAATTTAGGAGTTAAATGTAATGTCAGATTTATGCAAATTTGGGTTTTTTGCATTTGAAACTCAGTCAATTAAAGTCAATCAAGAGAAGAATTTGCCTAATACAATAGGACTTCGAAGATGAGAAAATGTACCAAAATTGATTGGTTTATTAGGTGCCAATTTTGGGGTGTTACATTTTGCCCCTCTTTGAATTGATGTGTGAGCAGCGCATTGATTCAAAGAATAGTCTGAAGTGAAGATTTTGGAAGTCTAGGTTAGGTCGCCAAGACACCGATCAGATTAAGAAGAAAAATCATCTGAGAGAAGATTGGAATCGGGGTTAGATTGCCCCAATGTCATTGATAGCTGATGAAGATCTAGGACTATCTCTAGAATCAGGGTTAGATTGCCCTAATATGAAGGTTAGCCCTTTGAGATCTAGGTTAGATTGCCTAGATAATGGTCTAAAGAGTTTTTGAGAGCCATCTTCAGAATGAAGTGTAAATTTTAGGAATTAGGGTTAGATTGCCCCAATACCCAATGAGATTTCAAGAATCATCTCCAGAATGAAGCTTGATCCTTGAGGATCCGAGTTAGATTGCTCAGATACCTAGAAAGATAAATGACAAGATGCGAGACATCAAGATTCCCCTAGAGATTCAAGATCATGGAATATCCAATTTTGACCATAAGGTACAAAAAAATTGAATATGCCCCAGGTGATGAGATGCCCCTAGCAATGGGGAATTTTGATTCAGATCAGAATGATTCGAGAATAATGCAAAAAGATCAATGATGCAATCATCTTGCCCCCTCAGGAGTGAAATCAAAAGAAGACACATCATAATGATAAGAGTGAGAAATCACAGAAAAAGATAGATCAAGAGAGAGAAGAATTGATTTAGAGCGATCAAGAGGTCTTGTTGATTAGGTTTGACCATAGTTGACTAGAATTGACTAGAGTTGACTTTGATGAAAAGATTGCAGAAACTGAGAAAATGATAACAAGAGATAATCCTAACAAGAGAGCGATGCCAGAAAGATGACTGCACAACCATATATAGAAGTGTCAGATTTTGATTTTGATCACGAAAATTGATTGAGCATATAGATGAAGATAGATAGAGAGGATCGAACACTTGTGCAGATGAGAAGAAGCCATGATGAAAGATGAGGACCTTTGAAGAATGAGAAGATAATGAAGAGAGAACCAAAACTACCAAAATGCAAGCCTAAAATGCGAATTCAAGCCTACAATGCAAATGCAAGCCTAAGCTAAATGCAATCCTAGGACTTTGGTTGTTGGACTCATCATAATTATCATCATCGGGTGCTTTTGGATCATTAGAGTCAATGCAATCCTTACTGGTGCCACTGTGACCATAAGAATATGAATATGACTTTCATTGTATAAAATTTAGGAAACAAATGTAAGCACTGAAGGCACAAAAGCCAAGGTGACCTGAACATTGTTTCCAGCTTAATATAGTAATAATTCACAAGTAAACAAACACAGTAATAACAGTAAAGGAGATAGTTCCGACCTCCCCTTGACGTACAGATAAACAAGATCGAGGGATGTGAGTCTTTTCCACCTTAATGCATAAGCTCTTATCACATACACCCTATTTATTTGATGTTGCCGGATCATCGAAACCACACCAACAAGGAGTAGACAAAGAAAATATCAATGAAATTCATAAGAACAAAAAACATACTATGAAAGAGTCAATCATATCTCAGCATGTTTCAAGGTTTATGAATGTGTCTATGTTTAGGGTGTTGAAAAACACCATTGTGCTTGTGAGTGCAATGTGTTAAATTGCTATCGAGATAGATGTTTCCGTCGTGAGATATCCGAAGTGTGTTAAAAAACACGTGTCCAAAGAGAGTGTTGAGAAACACTGTTTGATTAAGGTGTTGAGAAACACCAGTTTGTGCCAGTAGAAGGTTGTCCTTTGACAAGATTACTGACTCATGTGTGAATCGAAGAGCGATCAAAGTGGGGAACCATGCCCCCAAGGAATGAATGGATCGAAGCCGAACAAACAAATAGCGAAACAATGCGAGAAATCTCAGCAATGTAGTGGTAGTAGGCAGACTCAGTGAGAACCACTGGTGACTGTCGCAAGAGATTCTCAAGCATAAAGATTGATAATGAGATCAAAGCATCAACAGGTAGACGTAATGAGAACCACTGGTGACTGATGCGAAGAGAGAGTCTCAAGAAGAGACGAGGTGCTACGAGGCATCGACAGGTAGACACAGTGAGATCCACTGGTGACTGATGCAAGAGGAGAAGGACTCCAAAAGATAAGACAATGCCCCCTAGAACAGGAACATGCCCCCAAGTGTGACCAGTTTCAATCCATGTGAGGTCAAGCAAAATCTCAAAGATGACTGAAAGCAAAAGCATGTGCACACTAAAGAAGAAAAGTGAACTGAAGCAGGAAAGCAACTGCGGAAAAGCCAAGACATGCTGTGACAGATAAAGCATTGCGAAAAAAGAGGTGCCTATTTACCAGGTTTTCACCATCTTGGCAGAAATTCTATTTTTTCTACCATGACGCCTGTTTACCAGGTTTTCATCAATGGCACATTTTTCTCTTTTTCTCTTTTTTTGTATTTTCAATTTTCCAATTTTTTTTGTTCTTTTTCTTTTTTTTGATTTTTTTGTATTTTTGATTTTTTGATTTTTTTTTGATATTATAAAGGTGCCTATTTACCAGCTTTTCACCAGGATAATAGATACATCAAAGCGCCTATTTTCCAGGTTTTCACTAAGATGATCATTTTTTTCAGGACATTTTTCAATTTTTAGGATTTTCTCAGAAATAAAGTATGTACATGAGCATGCACAAGATATCTCAACTGTAGAATTTCTTCAGGTGAAGAGCGTTGATGGGCTCTTTGAGTGGTTCACCTTCTGTAGTGGAGAGCTGATAAGTGCCGAACCCAAATACTACAGTAATTATGTAAGGACCAAGCCAGTTCAGCTCAAACTTTCCTTTCTGAGTCCGTTGTTGCTGATTTTTAGGATTCTCTCTTAGGACGAGATCACCCATTTGGAAGTCTCTTGGTCTAACTTTCTTATTATAGCTCTTTGATATCCTCTTTTGGTATGCTCTGAGATGATTGAATGCCACCTTCCGACGTTAATCCAGTAACTCAAGCTCTTGAAGCTAAGATATTCTCATATCATCATCTGTAATGAGGCCTTTCAAAGAGACTCACAATGTAGGAATCTCAACCTCAATGGGTAGTACAACATTTGCACCATAGACTAAAGAAAAGGGTGTGGCCCCTGTTGGCATTCTTATACTGGTGTGATAGGCCCATAAAGCCAGATTTATCTGGAGGTGCCAATCTCATCCAGACTTGTGTACCGTACGATGTAGGATCTTGAGAATTTTTTATTAGAAGCTTCAGCTTGCCCATTACCCTGGGGGTAATAAATAGAAGACCAATGTTGAATGATCTTGAACTTAGCACATAAATTTGTCAGATCTTTGTTCTTGAACTATCCCCCATTGTCAGTGATAATAGAGGAAGGTACACCATATCTACAAATAATGTAGTTTAAGATAAACATAGCTACAGATTTTCCATCAGCTACACTGAGAGGTACTGCCTCAACCCATTTAGTAAAATAATCCATAGCAGTGATGATGTACTTGTGTCCTCTTGAGGAATACAGATATATCTGACCTACTAAGTCGAAAGCCCACTGTTGAAATGGCCAGAAGGTGATAAAAGGAATGAGTTCCTTAGCTAGAGCATGAATCAAGTTACCATGGAGTTGACATTGCTTACAAGATTTGGTAAACTGCGTAGCTTCCTTCTCCATATCGGGCCAATAATAACTAGCTCTAATAAGCTTACGAGCTAGTGTCAGACCATTTGAGTGAGAACCGAAAATGCCTTCATGTACCTCTTCTAATGTGAATTTAGACTCATCAGGTTCTAGACACCTAAGGAGGGTACCGTCTAGACCCTGTCTATACAAGTCATTTTCTACAGTGACGTACCGTGAAGCACTGCAGATTAGATGACATTTTTAATTTCTAGTATATGTGTCAAGAATAGTTTGGTTATGGAGATAGGAGTATATGTGGTGGTAGCGAGATGAATCATGTCCAATTACTGAACAGACCATCTGGGAGTCAGTAGAGTCATAGGCAGGGTAGCATAATGTCTCCACTAGGAACTCATGTCAGAAATCATTCTCTGGCATTTGCAACATAGAGGCCAGAGTAGCCATAGCATCAAATACTTTATTATTTGCCTGGGGAATTTGCTGAAAAGTGACATATGCAAAGTAATTCTTAAGGTTATCAACCATTCTTTTATAGGGTACCAACTTTTCATCTTTGGTTTGATAAGTATTGTTGACTTGATTGATAACCAGTTGTGAGTCTCCAAAGACTTTTTGTTCATCCACTCACCATTCAATAGCAATCTTGAGTCCATTGATCAGAGCTTCATACTCGGCGGTATTATTGGTACAAGGAAATATCATTTTATATGCCTTTGGCAAGGAGTACCATTGAGGTGTGATAAACAAAATTCCAGTTCCTGACCCCTGTTGGGTGAACGAACCATCAAAGAAAATTGTCCATGTTTGATGCGTGAGAAGCATAATGGACTCATCTGGGAATTCCATCTTTAATGGTTGGTGATCTGTAAGAGGTGCTTCAGCCAATTGATCCACAATCGCCTGCCCTTTAATAGCTTTTCTCTCAACATATACAATATCAAACTCACTAAGGAGCATGACCCATTTAGCTAGTCTACCTGTGAGGGTAGCTTTACTGAGTAAGTATTTCAATGGATTGATCTTTGTGATTAGCCTTGTAGTGTGAGCCAACATGTAGTGTCGTAGCTTCTGGGAAGCGAACACTACTGCTAAGCAAGCCTTCTCAATTACTGAATAACTCATTTTGTAAGAGACCAATGTTCTGCTGATTTAATAAATGGCTCTTTCTTTATGATTTGGATCTTCTTGGGCCAAGAGAGCACCCAAGGATGTTTCCATCGCTGAGATATATAGGATCAAAGGCTTCCCCTAAATGGGAGGCATAAATATGGGTGGATTAGCTAGATACTGTTTAATTTGTTGAAACCCTTGTTCACACTCTTTGTTCCAGTCATAAGTCACACCTTTATGTAGAGTTTTGGTGAAAGGTTGTGACTTGTCAGCTAATTGCGAGATAAACCACCTAATAGATTGGAGTCAACCTTGAAGACCCCTGATTTGTCTGATATTATGGGGTGGTGGCATTTCCATTATGGCTTGTACCTTTTCTGGATCCACCTTAATTCCTTTCACTGAGATGATGTAGCCAAGTAATTTTTCTGAAGTAACCCCAAATGCACATTTCTTAGGATTTAGATGCAACCTAAATTTCTCCATACGATCTAGTATAGGACCTAGATCAGTGAGATGTGTCTTTCTATCCATAATTTTGGCAAGTGTGTCATCCACGTAGTCCTCCATTGTCTGATGCATCATGTCATGAAATATTGTAGTAACATCTCTTTGATAAGTAGCCCCAACATTATTTAAACCAAAGGGCATAACATTATAATAGAATGTACCCCATGCACAAGTAAAAGCTATTTTCTCTTGGTCCTCTGGTGCAATTTTGATCTGATTATAGCCAAAGAAGCCATCCATTAATGAATACATCTCATATCCCATTGTCATATCCACGATCATGTCAATGTTAGGAAGTGGAAAATCATCCTTAGGACATGCCAAATTTAAATCTCTAAAGACTGTGCAGACCCTAATAGATTTGTCATGTTTAGTCACTGGGACTATATTAGAAATCCACTCTGCATAATCAATCGCCCGGATGAACCTAGCTTTCAGAAGTTTTTTCAATTCCACCTTGATCAATAAAGCTACATGCAGATGCATCTTTCTAAGTTTTTATTTGACAGGTTTCACACTTGGTGCTATTGATAAGTGATGTATAATGAGATCAGGATCCACACCCGACATGTCAGAATATGTCCATGCAAAATTTATCTTTTTCTCTTGGAAAAATTCTGTAAATTCCTTAAGTTCCTCTGTAGATAATGACTTGGCCATGTGAATGATATGTGGATGTTCTTCTATTCCCAGATTTATCGGTTGAGTTGGTTCAATTAACACTGATGAACATTCCTGGAAGTGACTTGGAAGTGCATCAAGTACCTCACCCTCAGGTGCCTCAGAGAGGTTTTCACCTTTGGGTACGTCTTTTCTTTTTACTTTTTTTGGCTCTGATACTGCCACAACGTGGTTTTCACCATCAGAGTGCTTATTTTTTCTTCTTTTAATTTTCTGACTAAGGTACTTGATGTCAGCCTCAGTCATGTTGACACTTTCTTCACTAGTGGAGGACATTACGGGCTCAACAACGTGAAGGTTGCAGGCTAAAGTGTAATGAATCTGGAATGTAAGGACTTCACTGGATGAAGAAGGGGAATTCCAGTCTATTAATTTAGGATGTTGGAGGGAAAGAGATGTGATAGGTTCAAGTGCATCCATAGTATGGTCATCGAAAGCATTAACTAGCAAGATGGGAGCTAAATCGATCTCATCCAAAGGTTTGTTTGAATCCTTTTGATCCCTAACGACTGAAGTAGAAGACATGTCAACACCTATAGACTCAGACTCATTAGGATTTTCACTAGACCCCTCACTTACATCGAGAAGTCTCTCATAAGATCATGCTGACAAACTATCAAACTCATACTCATGAGAGTCTGTATCCAAAATCTGACTTGGGTGCTTGCACCATGAAGGTTTTTGAGTTCTTGCAATACTAGTTTGTTCTTGTGTCCATTGTTCTTGAAAGTGTGGTGGTATGTACTTTTCTCCTTGGAAGTTAGGATCTTGTAAGTCTTTCTATAGCTCAAAAGTGAGTGTCTCAAATGGAGTGGTTTGATCAGAATCACTGTCAGTTTTAGCAGTACAGGTGCGTGGCATAAACTTATCTGGCTTAGCAAAAAATGATGCCAGGTTTGGAGGGATGGGATAAGGAAAGCAATCCTCATATGAACTGTCTTGTATAATATCAACTGCAGTTGTGCCTTCAGGTTCTAGTGTAGGCTCTACTTTTGGCACAAATTTATTGATCCCTAGATGAAATGAGACCTTTTTGAAACCTAACCCAGTGGTATCTTTTGTCTTTTGACCTATAGCTTGGATAGGTTCCACTAACCCATTGCCATTCACACCTATCGGGTTGATTCCTTTGTACCCAAAATGCTTCATAATCTTAAGACCCTCACTGTTAGGATTTAATTCACGAGCTGGGGTAGTTTGTTTAGCTGTGTTATTTCCTTTACAAAGCCAAGCTTTGATAGCTCTTTCCTCATCCTCATCTTCCAATGGTGTATTAGACCGTACAAATGTACCCTCATAAACTACCTTGGGGGTAATGAAATATTTGTTGTGCTTAGAAGGTCTCCCATAAGATCGAGGAGATAGGGGTAGAGCTGCTAATGAAAGCACAGCTTCCATTTGATATCCCCCCATGCCTATATCTGTTATTTTTAGTTTTTGTTCCATGTCTTTGGGCTTGGCATCACAGAGTTCTGTGTATTCTCTATTAGTTGGAACAATACTGTCAGCTGATTGAGTGAGAGCATTACAAGAAGAGCCCATGCTAGTGGGAATGGTCACCTCTGTGCCTTGAAAAGAGAACTTGATACACTGATGGTATGTAGAAGGAACCGCTTGCATCTCGTGGATCCACGATCTTCCTAGCAAAATATTATATGCAAGAGGAAGGTCTAGCACCTGACATATGATGTCTCTTTCAACTGGGCCAACCCGAATGGGTAACACAACTAGACCTCTAGATGTTCTCTCTTCTTCATCATAAGCTTTTATAGTAATTATTTTGCGGGAATCTATGCGATCCTCGCCATAGCCTAGTTGAGCCAGAAAATGAGTAGAGAAAATATTAAGACCAACACCATTATCAATGAGCACGCAATGGACTAACTGTTTGCCTATCATGACTTCTATGTGTAGGGGAGCATTGTGCGGGTGACTAATTGAGTGATCATCTTCTTCAGAGAAGGATAAATAATGCAGCAAGGTCAAATGACCCACCATGGATTGAAACTGATCCAAGTTGATATCTTTGGGGACATTAGCTTTAGTGAAAGCTTTGTCCAAAATCTGCCTATGAGCAGGCGAGATTTTTAATAGCTCAAAAATAGTTATCTGAGCATTGGTCCTTTGAAGCTGGTCAAGAATGCTATAACCAGAAACAGGAGGTGTAGGGACCACCTTCATAGTCTTGTTGGTAGAACCAACAACAGTCTTATCCACAGTTTGTTTTGGCGCAGACGTAGCAATAGGAGGGTTAGGACCCTTGATAGAGATTCTAGCGTTAGACCAAGTAACAACATTCGCACAATCTCGAAATGTTTTAGATTCAGATAATTGAGACCCAGGGCCTCTCAAGACAAATGGGGTTATGGGTTTAGAAACATTCCCACTTACCTTGCTGGCAAACATATTGCAGTATTCCACTCCCATTAGTTCAATCATGTTGATCACATTATTGTAAGTGGTATTGGCATAATTAACTTTGGCATTATTATTCTGAGCATTGGAGGATTCACCTTTCTCATGATGAGGAAAGGGGTCTTTGAATGCTTGATGATCCAAATTCTTGTTATGATTCTCCACAACGATGACCTGGTTATCGATCAAGTCTTAAACTTTATGTTTTAATTGGAGACAAGTAGTAGTCTTGTGACCTTTGTTCTGATGGTAATCACAGTAAGCATTCTCATTCCACCAATGAGGTCTTGGTTGCGGATCGTATAAAAATTTCTCCAAAGGAGAAAGAGTTTGATTTTGCACCAAAGTTTTGAAAACCACATCAATCGGTTCTCCTAGAGAGGTAAATTCACGCTTGGGTCGTGATGCCCAAGGTTTGTTGCCAGAGAATTTAGAAGGCTGTTGAGTATTGATTGTAGCCTTTTTGATAGCTTTGGTCGCTTGTATACTCAAGGTGAGATTAAAGACCGGTTTTGAAGAAGTTGATTTCACGTTATCGACCACCCCATCATTCACAATATCTCTATTTTTGTTGGGAAATTTACCTTTATCTTTGTTGGACGATGAGGAATTATGCTTGTTATCTTTATACAAGGTCAATTTGCCTTTTTTAACCATGAAGGATTCTATTCTCACAACCTGTTATATCATACTCTCAAAGTTAAGGGGACCTTGAAGTCTGACTTGATACTCGAAGTCAGGGGTGAGCTTATCCAAGAATATATAGAGTTTCTCGGACTCAGGTATTTTGCGAGGGTACTTTGTGCAAAGTTGTCTCCATCTTTGGAGAAACGTCAAGAATGGTTCCCCTTGCTTCTATTTAAGGTTGCAAAGATCCCTTATGTTAACAGGATGTTGAATATTATGAGAATAGTGTTGCATAAAAAGATTGGCAATCTCGTCAAAAGTTTTGATGCCAGTGGGCAATCGTGAGAACCATTCCATAGTGGGCCCACCCAAACTTTGAGGAAAAAGATGCATCAAATACGTTTGATAATGTATAAACTCCATTGACAAGGAACCAAATCCTCTTAAATGATCCTAGGGATCAGAGGTACCTAGGTACTTGTCGTATTTTGGGAGCTCTACACCTTTGGGAAAAGGTTGCATAATAATACTCTTATCAAACAGAAAAGGACATATACTTTCCATTGTGAACTGTTGCGTAGGTTTGTCCTTATCTTTCATAAGTTGGCTGATTTGTCCTTGCATGTCTTGAATTATCTTATGCAACTTGGAGGTTTCAGTTTCCTCTTCTTTAGCGACAAGCATATCCAATTGGAAGTTTGCGGGTAATTTGACTCCTTGATTTTCTAAATCTAGGAAATATTTTTCTTTATCTTCCGCAAGGAGTATCTCCATCATTTTAATAAGAGTTTTATTAGAATTTTCTGCGTCTATATCAGTCTGAGTTATAGGGTCATCTTCATTGCCAAGAATTTCATAAATACTTTGCGTTTGATCTTGACCCTGGTGTTGCTCTTGACCTTTTTCATGTTGAGATTGGTCATGAACTTGTGTGTAATCGAAAGGAGACGTCATGTTGTTAACGTGAGATTGTTCCATATGCACTCCTTCAGTATGAGAGTGAGAACTCATAGCCGATGTGCTCTTTGGCGAATCAAAAGGATTGAAATGTGAAAAAGGATCACTAAGGCAGCGAGGGTCATTAATAGGATCGACCCAAACAGATGGCTTCTTTGAGAGAAATGGATTACATTGATCTTGAAACAACGGATTAGAACAAAATTGAATCACTGGCTTTGGATTCAGAGTTGGATCTGCAGTGAATGGGGAAGAGGAATGTGATGATCCCTCTTGATTATCCTCTTGAATAATAGGTTCAGAATGTGTTGATGGGGTTTTACTGACCGGGTCCGCCAACAGTCATAAGTTGTCACCGGGTTCCGGGGAAACCAGCCAACTCCGCCTGCAAAGGTTGTCCGGGGGAAACAAATCCTCTGGGACTTCAAGCACCCAGGTGTTGGGTCACAATAGTGCGGGGCTCGGTTGGGAGAGGTGACTATTTTCGAGGGGGATAGCTGGTTTTTTCAACTCATCTTCTCCAGAGATTCGATCAAAGTAAGGTTTTCCCTAGCGTTCTATACTTAGCAAATAAAGTGTAAAAGATCCTGCAGGGTTAGAAGTATTTCATCTAACTATAGTCATGCTAAAATGTCTAGAACATCAATGATACCCTGGTAAACTATACTAAATAATGAAGAAATACATAACCATCAGCTAGCATTTTATCAGTAGTGAGAGTAAAGAGTTCGTTAATCTACTTTATCACACCAGAGTAAAAGACATAAAGAACATCAAAACATGAAATACCATTAACTCAGAAACAAGAATGCCAACAAGATCATTGCCAAGAATTCTTCCTTCTTCATTAATATTCAGTCCAGCAAGCACTGGTGCGTGATACAATGGCAGCTCCAGGGGAGCATCTAACTATCAAGAACTGAACAATGGAGCGTTGAGCTCTGCAACTAAAATTATAAATTTCTTTGCTATTGCTATGGACAACAAAATCATCAATTTTTCCGACCCTTGCAAATGGGCCTATTTTCCTATTTATACAATTCTTTTCTAACCCTAACCTTATTTACATCATGTTTTAATAGAATACAATATCTGGGGGCCGGTACTACCTGCGCCACCCTACAAAAGACCTGGAGACAGAATAGGTCTATCATGTCAGAAGAATAAGATAAGAATATACATCAGAGGAATTGGTCTCGAGAAGAGAGCCAAAAAGGAGAAAGGAAGGAAGCAGGTCCCTCGAAGACTGAGGCTACATGCCTCATAAATGGGAAATGCGGTGCCCTGTCTCCAACGTGCCAGGTGTACCTCTGAATGGCACCTCAAGAAGACCAACTGCCAAGTCAATGCCCCTTGATGTGGTCAACTACCTTCTGACAACCTTTATTAACCACTTCTGAAAGTGACCCGTCAGCCTCGGGGACCGGGACATGGATCACTTTAAAGAATACAAAATTGTTGGATCTGGGACTCCAAGATCCAGGAACTTACGTCCCAAAAGAACAAAGAATAATCAAAAATAAAGAATGCTCAACACTTGAGTTCTCCCCGGCCCCCGGAGAAAGCTCAAGGTTGCTTATTATCATTGAAGGCCTGGAGGAGGCAAAAACTGCCATCCTCATCTATCTCTTTTAGGCTGGCCCTTCTGTGCCTGGCCACTTCAACTTGTTCCCCCAGGTCCTGAACATTTCCTTTGAATTCATCTGCCATTCTTGCAGTGTCATGACCTTTAAGTATTATCTTGCTTAATTTTGCCATCTAGGCCCCATCTATCCCCTCCGGGGATTGATACCAGGATTTCATTATTTCATCAAAACTCCCCAAAACTGAATCTTCGGGGGTATAAGTATCTGTACTAAGGGGATCAGCCCCGGAAGCCTTTATCACAAAAGACTTGTATAAATTAGAAGAATACTTTATAGCATTTACCTTTTCCTGCAAGGACTCTACCAGTTGCTTGGTTACCTCCAATGTGAGGTCAAGTCTGGAGTGCTAAGTTCTTACAAAATCAAATGATTCCTCACCCAGAATTCCGGATTCAGAAATTATATCTTCTCCCAAGGTGAGGAGCTCTTCGAGATCCACCTTCCATGCTTGGTAATTTTTGGCGTCACTCTCCCACTGCCCAATAAGCGCTTCTGCTTGATGAATGACTTGCCAGGCCATGTATAAATCTGGGAGAGTAGACGCCAGGAAACGCCGGGTGTTTCCTATCTTTAGGGTGACCCATTCATCCACTACCTGGGCCTTCTTTTTCATTACTTGCAGGGAGTCTATGTCACTCTACGGTAATTCTTCTGATGTGGAAGTCTCTGGAGGGGCGGCATTGATGGGTCTGGCCAGCTCAGTAAGCAACCCCATAAGGTGTGTGTTCTTTTCTTTCTCAGCCTTGAGCCTCTGGGCCTCCTTTTTGTATCGGGCTTCTACTGCCCTTGCTGCCTCCTTAAGCAAGTCTACCTCGCCTTGCTTTCCTCTTTTTCCCAGGGACAGCTCTGCAATATTGTAGTCTGCGGGGTCTGTAGTTGCTTCATCAGCATTTGGGGGAGGTGTTGCCACAACGGCAATGGTTTCTCCGCCTGGCCCAGTTCGTAGAGTATGAACTGTCCAGGCTTTCTTTGCCTTCAGCGGGGCCTAAACTTGGGCCATCATTTCGGCCAGGGAGAGGGGAATTACCGGAGAAGACTGAGCTTTTCTCTTTCTACTTTCTACCAGCCACTGAGGTGGGGGAGGTGGCCTTCCTGCTAGAACTTGTTCTCCTGATTCTCTCCTAGTCTCTGGTGGCTGTTGCTCCTTGATGGTATGGACTTCATTCGTCCCTCTCCCTGCCTCAACTTCTTCTGCAGCAATATTTTCTTTATCAACCTCCATCTCCTCAGCCCGGTCCTGTATGTCAATCGCTGGATCTGAACCTTGGTAGGCTTCCTCGGGGATTTCTTTTTTGAGCTGCTCTTCTTCTTCTTCTTCTGCCAGGGCTTCTTCCTCTATTGGCAGTAGGGGAGGTATCAGGCCAAGATTCAGAGTTTGGGCCGCTATGATAACCTGCCCGAAGGTTTCTCCCGGGAGTGGCCCTTGGAACGTGGCGGCTGGGTTTACGGTTATTCTCGGAGGTTCGGTTCCCCTAACGGATGCCATTTGTTCACTCAGCTTTAGTTGGTCCACTCCTGGACCTTGCACCTCTTGAGCCCCAGAGATAATTTCTGGTTCCAGCTCCTTTTCTTCTGTCCTGCTCTTGTTCTTGCGCAGGTCCCTGTTCCGGGTCTTCTTGGTCCGTAGCCTCTTTTTCTTTCTCCGGGATTTCTGTCCCTGCTTGTGTATCATCCCCTTGCAAATTCCCAAATTCATCAGTTTCAAACACATAAAACTCCTCTTTCGGAGGGGGACTGGCTGGGACCTCTACAGGCTCTGTTTCTTTCTCCGGTTCCGGGGAACTGGAAGAAAGGATCTCTACTTCCCGGGGGAGGGATGTCTCTGGCACTGGTACCGGCTCTGCTTTGACCTGTTTGATGTGCTTCCTCTTCCTCCGGGTAACCAAAGGTGGCCCCACATCAGCTATTGCCATTGCTTTCATGGGATCCACTCCCGTTGCCTTTATCATCAAGGCTGCCAACGATGGGGAGGAGGGGGGACGAATTGGTCCGGCCACGAGTGGGGGAGTGGCCAGCGTCGTTATTAACTGTTCCCTCATCTGCTGGGAGGCTGCCACAAATTACTTTATCTATTCTTTTATGGGGACTTCTTGCACGGAGGGGGTTGTAGCTATTCCCTTTCCTTTGTCTGCGCCCTGCGAAGAAGTCCCGGCCCTCGGGGTCAATCTAGGTACCGGTTGTGGTGCTAATTTTGGTGCCGGTCGGGGAGCTTGACGCATACTTCTGGGGCACACCATTTTGAAATAGGTGTGACTTCACTCGACCACCTCTCGAGTGAAGTCCTCAATTGGGGGCCCCTCCTGGGTGGCCCAATCCATCGCCGGTAGTGCCATTTTATCGATCCCCTTTTCTTTGTACTGGGGATCTATGGTGGGGGCGACGTTTGAGAATCCCTCCAGGAATCTCTGGAGCTTCAGTTCTTGCATCATTTCGGCCATCATTCTATCATAGTGCCTGCTCTGCACATCCACATCATCTTGGCGATGAGCCCAGAAGTCCTCCATGTGTATATGATGGGGCTCTGAAGCCTGGGGCAGGGCTGTTGCAATTTTTCCATGCGGATCAAAGTTCTTCCGCGCCATATAGAATTCCTACAAGTTATAACTTTTCAGCTCATTGTAAGCCTCCTTCACGGTGGCCGGACTGCAGGTGTAGTTCCCACAAGTGATTGGGAATGAGACATTGGGGACCTTCTTGAGGGCCAAGAAGGCGTGTAGCTCCATTATTTGCCGGCAATATTCCAGCAACACGATCTTGTCCCCACAATGCTTGGACAACAAGTAGGGTTTTTCGGAGAAGTCGGCGACCCTAATGTATGTATGTTGCTAGAATTGGATATAGTAGTGTCCATAACTACTAATTAGCTTCATCGCCTCTGTGGATAGGCAGTATCTGGCATCCCGGGTGGGTGTGAGCAAATGGTAGTAAATGAACGCATCGTTTACCCGGCAGAAACTGGGGAAGCTGGCCTCCCACTGAATCTGTGGGAAATGGTCCCACGGTGCTTTTTGTCCTGGGCCAATCCCGAGAATTCCATCTGTAAGTAGGCCATTGGAGTGGGGCCTCTGTTGGGCCAAGGCCCAGAAAACGTAAGAAGACATGTAGAACTTCTTCTTCTCGTTCAACTGCTGGAACTGGGAGTCGACATGATTGGAGATTATTGTCGCCCAGTCGAAGAATTCTCCCTTGGTGGAGATGCCAATGAGTAAATAGTACATCCATTTGGAAAACTCCTGGGTGGAGGGTTGCCCAAATACTCGAGCTAACACTATTAGCCCCATTTGGATACTCTCCTTGAATTCAGAGCGGGGGATATCTATCTTCATTCTCTTTGGGTCCCTCTTCGGGGCCTTGAGCCAATGGGTATTCATGTACACCCAGGCCGCATCTTCTAGTTGTGTAAACTATTTCAAGGCATCAGTCCTTGTAACCACCGTGGCTCTATCAAATTGCGGGATACCCAGGCCTACCTGGAATGTGACTGGGTCAAGGGACACCAGTGGAGTGGGGTATCCTGTGGGTTCTGCAGCTGCGAGCATAACGGCCCGGACAGAAGAGTTGTAGTTGGAAGCTAGTGTTAAGATAAGCTCTAGATATTGCACGGAGCATGGGAAGCAAGCTTCTCGAAGGATTCTGGAACCCCCGACGTTGATTGTGAGCTGGTCTCCAGCTTTTTGCTGGATGTGCATTACTTTCACCAGGGCCTGCATTTTTGCCCAAGTTCTGACATTGGCGTCGGTCATCAGTTTTACCTTGGACTCAACCTTTGAGCCCACGATGCCATTATCTTGTACATACTTCATGGTGAGGGGAAGTTTTTCCAGGGCTTTCTCCGTCTTTGACTTCGCTCCTGCCCTGGTCTCTATTGTGGTTGGTAATTTCAGACTTCCGGGAGGAGATGATGCAGAAGCTTCAGACATGTCTGGAAGATGAAGTTCGGGAACCTGCAAGGCAAAGCGACCGTCAGAATACTTTTATCAAAAATGAAATAGTTACTCTGGGGTCCGGAGATCTTACCACCGCGACATTTTCTTTTCCTGAAAAGTTAGTTTTATGCAAACATACCTGAAAAGCAAAACGCAATAAACAAGATTTTATTAAACATCGGGGTCTGGGGGATTTTATCACATTTGGAAAAGACACAGGATGGATGGTGATAAGAGACCCGAGGCCCCGAGAAATGACCGTTAGCAAAGATGTATAAAAGGGAAAGTTGTCAAACCCACATGGATGCCACGTGCGTTGGCATTAAATGGATGCGATGGCGATGACGGTGGAGCCAACTGTCTGAACGCGAGAAAAGGGAAAGCCACTTGGATAGAATTGATTGCGCGCATGGGATGTAAATGAGATTTTGACAGACTTCATGGAGGAGAGAGAAAATTGCCTGTTTGAAATCGACTGATAGCTGAGTTTCAAACAGGTGGTTTTCTGCCTTAAAGTGAGTTCGAAGGCAGAAAACTAAAAATGGGGGTGACTCGACCAGCTAGCCAAGCCACTCAGAAGGATATACATAGAGCCAAGGGATATACACATAGAAATAGGGAGATATATACATAGACTATATACAAGGTAGAAATAGATATACAACTATCTATAGCTATTTACATTATTTACAGAAACAACCTCTACGCAGAGGGCAGACAACCCTCTGGCAAAGGCGACGCACCAATGGGCGGTGAAACCAGAAGACAACGGACCAGACAAGACAGAAAAAACACAACAAAACCAGACAAACAAAAGCAAAATGAAAGAATAAGAAAGTCAGAGAGTGGAAACAAAATAGAGAGGGAAAGTGGAAACACCAACCTAAAAATGCAGAAGGTGGAGGAAAGGGAAGATTACCGCGGGAGCTCTTCAACAGCTCGGGTTGTCAATCGGTCAGAAGCACCACCACGAAGCACTTGCACTTGCCTGAGAATGACAGAAGATGTTAAGCGTTGATTATCGTAAACTTCCTGCAAATGTTTTGTTAATCGCTTTGAAATTGCTCTTTAATTTTCTCTAAGTGCTCAAAGATTTTAATCGTGGTAAGTGTGAAAATGACAGATAATTTCTATTTATACCCGTAGTAAAAAGGCAATCCTCCTCCTTCTGTCGATCTCTAGACCGGAAAAAACCTCCAGACTCCGGGCCCGGGGATTCCTCGTGATGATATCCCTAAGAATATCACTACAAAAAATCCCAGAGTCTGGAATCTAGTTCCCAACAAAAGACAACCTCTAGGACCGGAGTCCCAGAGGAGAAAACCAAGAAAACAAGACAATGCCAGGGAAGAAACACCCTGGAGAAAGAAGACAAAAGGGAAAAAGGACAAGGCAAAGCCGCAAGCAAAAGCAAACAAAAGAAAAAAAAGGGGGAATCAACATTTTTCACATAAAATGTAAGGACGGGGATGCAGTGCATAATAAATGGCGACTATCTGGGACAAATGCCTTAGCACATTTGAGAACTAAAGAATCTCTGGTTAGCAAAACTGGAATGAGCCGCTTCTCGAAGCGCCTGACAGGCAAAGAGCAACATATCCGAGAGAATCCATTCACACAGGAGTGAGTCCGTAGTCTTTCATCGGTGGTGTCGTGTGTGCTTTGGAAGGAAATCAAGTCGATGAACTTTGGGAGGAATAGAGAAGGGGTACTAATTACATCGAACCCGTCATCAATTTCGCTCGTTTCCCCTGGAGACCGAAGTTTTATCCCACTTTTCCTCTTGTTATTTTATTTGTTTCTGGGTGGGGAAGGTGGTACTTCTTTCACCATTAAGCTTAAGCCTATCTAATTTTAATGGTGGTAATTCTTTCACCTATCCACCTGTGTTTAGATATTTGAAGAGGGGATAAAGCTCTGGACCTGGGAAGAATTCTTTAAAGTTTCAGACCTGGGTCAATCAAAGAGTACAGCTGATCTACCCTCAAGATGTCCGATTACTTGTTCCTTGTATTATTCATGTTCATTGATTGCCAGGATCCCGGAGACAACACCCAATGGAGATTGCTCAAAATGTGCCATAACCCATGAAACAACCCCGGAGACCAGGTCGATTCCACCGTGCTAAAGATAGATTCTAAAGTTCACCATGCCGTAGACATTGCATCGGAGGCCAAAGTTATGAGAAGCATTCCAATTCCTGCAAGACGGAACAAAACACCGGGACCAAAAGAAAGCCGAAAATGAAAACAAAAATGACAAAAAGGGACTGTCTCGGAAGACAGCCGACAAGGCTATTTACAAGACAGGGTACCTCGCACGAGGCACCCAGAGGGAACTATTTACAAGCGGAAGGATTTACATATAATACAACTTAGGACAAACTTACCTTACTTGAAATAGTGTTTGAGAAACTGTCCATTAACGGGAAATGTGACAGGTTCCCCAGTCAAGGTGTTAAGGCGGTAAGTGTTTGCCCCACAAATTTCTGAGATCAAGTATGGTCCGAGCCAGAGCCGTTGGAACTTGGTATGCTTTCCTTTCTTTTCCCGGGCCTTGTCCCACAATAGGAACAAATCCGAGATCTAAAAAGCCTTATACTGGGCTCTTCTGTCAAACCATCTCTTTACCACTACTTGATGACGTGCAAAATGTTCAAGGGCTGCATCTTGTTGTTCTTCCATTCGCACCAGATTCAAGAGCCGAACCTCCATGATGTTGTCCCTGTTGTTGAATTCCTGCATAAACTGTAATACTGGGATCTGTAAATTGACTGGGAATACAGGGTTCTGGCCATAAACCAGGTGGAATGGTGATGTTCTGAGGGTGGCCTTAATACGAATGCGATTTGCCTAGAGGGCGAATTTCAACTTTTGATGCCAATCCCGGGGATTCTGTTCTAACAGGTGTTTAATCACTTCAAGTAGATTTTTGTTTGTTGATTCAGCAACACCATTTCCCTGGGGGTAATAGTTGCTGGAGAACTTTAGTGTGATCTTCCGATTGTAGGTCCATTCGAGAAACTACACTGAAAAAAATGCTGGACCATTGTCACACACTAAAGCGAAGGGCATTCCAAACCGTGTGACGATATTTTCTTGAAAGAACTTGATAACTGTCTTCACTGTGTTGTTTTTATAAGGTATAGCTTCAGACCACCGAGTGTAGTAATTAGTAGCAGTAAGGATGTATCGGTGGTTGGCAGATGAGTTAGGGTTGATCTCTCTGATGAAGTCAAACGCCCACTGGGTGAAGGGCCTAGCCTCGTAAACTGGTTGCAGAGGCATCGCTGGGTTGCGCTCACGATGCACAGCGGTTTGGCAAGTATGGCATTTCCTCACATGAGCGTAAATGTCCTTGAATATACAGGGCCAATAGGACCCGACCCAAAGGATCTGATGGGTAGTGGCATCGGCTGAGCCATGCCTGGTTCCAAATTGTCCATGGAATTCATCGATTATTCTTACAGCTTGGTCTCTGTTGATGCATCGAAGGTACACTCCCTCATAATTTCTATGATAAAGCGCAGAGTTTTTGATCATGAAGTGTACACTTTTCATCCACAGAGCATGGCGTTTGTGGGGAGGTAACCCCTCTGAACATTTGTTGTTTAGTAACAAGTATACCAGATCGGTATACCACGGGTCTTGGGTGATGGACTCCACTGTGTAGGTTTGGCATTCTATGCGGGGAGTCTCTTCTGCTATCGTTCGACTTAGTCCCTGGCCCTGGACTATTTTCATAGGCTACATTTCTAAGTCATATTCCTGGAGGATGGCCATCCATTTCCCCCGTCTCTCACCCAATTCACTCTGCATCAACAGAGATTTGACGGCCTGGTCCGAGATGATAGCATGTACTTTGCTCTGGAGAATGTAATGCCGGAATTTCTTCACGGCGCGGACCAGAGTGAAGGCCTATTTTTCTAGTGATGAATACCAGACTTCGGTGTTCTTGAAGGGGGAACTCATGAAAGCTATTGGTTGTTCCTCCCCTTCAACCTTTTGGGTCAACACTGCCGCAGCGGAATGCGGCGAAGCAAATGAGTAAATGTAAAACGGAAGGGAATAGTCTGGACTAGCCAGGACCGGTGCTTCCATTATGGTCTATTTGATCTGGGTGAACGCCCGCTTTTCTTCCGGACTCCACTCAATCTTGGTATCTTTCTTCATCATCTCATTGAGTGGCTTAACTATTTCTGCGAATCCTGTGATGAATCATCTTACGAAGTTGATCTTTACAAAGAAGGATCACATTTCTTTCTTACTACTAGGCATCTGTAAATTTAGCAACGCTTTGACTCGATCAAGGTCTATGGATATACCCTTCTCAGAGACAATATGCCCAAGCAACTTCCCCTCGGTGACCCCGAATATGCATTTCTTGGGGTTGAGGGATATTGCATACCGGTGACATCTCTTTCATATTTGAGCGAGGTGGGCGGGATGATCACGCCTGTCCTGGGAAAAGATGGTCAAATCATCCATGTAGATGATTATGCACTGATTTATGAGGCCCTCAAACGCAATGTCCATGGCCTTTTGAAATGTAGCCCCTGCATTGATCAGACCAAAGAGAATTCTTCTGTACGCAAACATTTCCCACTTGGTGGTAAATGCTATTTTCTCTCTGTCTTCATACTTGACCATGACCTGGTTGTATCCCAAATATCCATCCAAGAAGGACATCATTTGAGATCCATTTACTATCTGCAACACCTCATCCAACGAGGGGAGAGGGTGATTATCTTTTTTAGATGCCTTGTTCAAATTTTGAAAATCCACGTAAAGGCGGATCTCGCCGTTCTTTTTCCTTACAGGGACCAGGTTGGCAACCCATGTAGTGTGCCAGATTGGAAAGATTATCCGGTCTAACAACATTTTTTCTACCTCCTGACGAATTAGAGGCTCTATCAAGGGGTTGACTGGTCTTTGCTTTTGCCGAAAGGGCTTAGCATCTAGTTTTAGGGTAATAGTGTGGGTCATGATGGATGTATCATATGTTTTCAAGTCTTCATAGCCCCAAGCGATCACATCAATGTATTCCCAGAGGACCCTAAAAATCTTCTCCTTTTCCTCAGGGGAGAAAGAGGTACCGATGTGGATGATCTTTTCTTCACCGGGCTGGCCGATGTTAACCTTTTCAAACTTTCCTCCCTTAGAGGAGGATGACACCTTCTCACGGGCCTGAGGATCCGAGTCGAAGATTCGTTCCAATACAACCATCCCCTTTGGGATGGTGTTAGTGGGTAAATCCATGATCCCATCACCTTCATCACCCTGCCCAATATCATCGTGGTCTCGTTCCTCAACTATCTGATCCTCAAAGACACCAACATTGGCCATGAAGGCCAGGATGTGTTGATCGTCTTCAAAAACCTGAAAGTGGGTGACATTATCTGGGATGGACGGGGTGGGGACCATCTCAACTGAAAATCTCTAGAGTCACGAGCCGGTCATTGGCTCAAGTGTGCTGGCAGAAACAACAAGAGCGTCTGGGACATAGTTTCATCGCTGGGGAATGAGGTCAATGCCAAAGGCATCAAAATCTTTGATAAGGCTCCAAGCCCAGTTGCGGTAAGCGGCTAGCCTTTATTCATGGCATGTGTATCGACTCCAGACTTGTTTAACAATCAACTCTGAATCACCCAGAGCCCAGAGGCGGGTGATACCTTTCCTTAATGCAAATAAGAGTCCAAGGACCAAAGCCTCGTACTTCGTGACATTATTTGTATAGTTAAACTGCAGCCTATAGGACGCGAGGAAGGATTTCCCTCGCGAGTTGATTAGTTCTACCCTAGCCCCACAGCCTTGTTTGGATCAGGACCCATCGAACTTGAGGGTCCATAAGTCATTTTTTGTAATCTGGGGCTAGGGAGGGGGAGTCTTCTTTGGATTATTGCTGGGGGACTTGGGGGGGATCTCCCGGACTACCGACGTGAAAGTAGAATTTCCCTCTGGAGTTTGGGTTTGGGATTCTTTGGGGGATGGTGCCAAAGGAGCGCATCCCACAGGGACACTAGGTCCCAGAGAATCAGTTGCATGATGTTTGTTTCGGAGGGTATCAAGGTGCTGGTTAGCGATCGAGAGACATGGCCCACACTCAAGTTCTGAATGTTTTTGGTAGTGTACTCGGCACCAAGCACCGGACAGGAGTGTGGCAAGGGTTGCTGTGGCACCTTGAGAGTTGACTTCTACTCTCATGTTTTCTTCTAGGTCTTGGGCTCTCTGTAGTACGGCGGGATCTTCTCTGGGGATGAAATCAAATGTTAAAATTTCAAAAGGTTTGTACACCCCCAGAGAAGTCTCGGAGAAAAAGACTTCCTTGACCCTCCCAACTTCAGTAAGGGCCTGTTTCATCTGGGGTTCGCTTTCGACCCAAATCTTATTGGATTCTCATTCCCATGGAAGCCATAAGTGAGTGAAGTCGGTCGAAAAGTATCCATTCAGGGACTTAGACCAATTCTAACTTAGTAACTGTATGAACCCTAAAATGGTCGCCTAGACTTTGGGCCCCATTTCTCAATTTATTAAATCCCTGAATCAATATTTTCAAATATCAACAATATCAATTATATCAATTTCCTTGATCAAATCATAATCAATTCAATATTTCTTAAGGTTTGAGCCTTATTTAATTTAAAAGAGAAAAAATAAAAATAAAAATGTTATTTAATTAAGAGAAAATGCTCTCTTTTAATTAATTAAAAAATATCTTTTAATTAAATAATAAGATCACTTTATCCTAAGCCTTTATTTAATTAAAAGGAATTTCCTCATCTTTTATTTAAATAAAAAATCCCCACTTTTCTTCTTATCCTATGTTGCACAAATAAAGCATTATTCTTATTTTATAAAAAG
>MU225993.1:648239-659411 GCA_018584345.1 Thuja plicata
GCTGAGAGCAATTTTACAAATCTTGCAACTCCATGCATAGAGAGCTATGGATCGATTTGTGAGGGCTCATTCTTGAGTTTCCTTGCATGTAAGGATTCATAGAAGTGCACCTTTTTGTGTGTACAGTAACATTCTGTAAGTCTCTGGGATGTCCACCACTTGGATGTCAATGATGCTGGCTATCCTGGGGTCCTGGATAAGATGTATCTGGACATTCTTCAATTCCCCCACCATTTTTACAGTTGTCTTATCCAGCTGGATTACTGCACCATTAGATGGGGTGGGGTGGAATCCGAGCTTCTGACAAATAGACAAGGGCATGATATTGCCTGAAGCCCTAGAGTCCACTAGGCAATTATGTATATTCTTGCCGTGTATGTTCAGGCCTAGTAGGAAGGGAGGATCCTCATTGCTTCCATGGAAGACAGTCGCATTAGCATCTTTGAATGAGATAATCTTGGGTGGGCGACTGATGGCTTCTGGGTTTCCTAAGAGTTTCAGAAGAGACTTCTTCTGCTCGGGACAATTCAACAAAACCTCCATCAAGGTCATGGAGGTAGTGGTCTGTTCTAACGCTTTCATGATGTCAAATCTTCCTCCCGGGAACTGGAAATTTTCCTCCGTGAGATCTTTTGCTTGGTTAGAGCTAGGACCTTTTTGAGGCGCAGGTCGATCAGTCACGTTATTCTAGGGAGGAGGAGTATCTTTGGTAGGAGGTGTGGGCGTGTAAACTGGTCCTTTACCAACCTGACTTTGAGTGTTGTATGGAGCCCGCGGGTTAGTAAAGGCGTTGGCCTCGAAGGGAAGAATATATTCATCAAAGAATCCCTGCAATTCAGACTCTTCTTCATCTTCTCCGAAAGTCTCGAAGAAGATGGTGTCGCAGGTGAAGGCACTGTGGGTTGTTTCCTGGATAGGAGGCTCGGGAGGGGTAGTATCATGCGACTGCTGCCTGTCCAGCTAGGAGATCATGATGACCTTCTCGAAAGTGGCACAGTTCACCTCGTTGTGCGAACCAGTATCATGCAATCTACACCAGTTAGTCATGGGCTGGAAGTCTATGACTGGTATGAAATGTGATAGTCCAGCGCCATTTTGGTTGGTGTTATGGTTCGAAGGCGGGCCTCCAGTATTTGCGTTGTTATTCCATTGCTGTTGATTGGGCTGAGACCTGTTGTTGAAGTTTCTTCCTCCGGAATTATTGTTTCGTTGACCGGAGAAAATGTTTCCCCTCTGGGAATTTGAATTCTGGGGCGCGTAGGACCCCGCCTTCAATTGGCCCATGTCCATGGTCAAGGTGGACAACATTCGCCGAAGGGATTCAACCTCGGCGGTCAACTGAGTGTTAGCGTCACAATGTGATGGCTGTTGTTGTTGTTGGTTTCCCGGGAAGGCAGCGGGATTAGCCGTAGTCGAGGGCGAAAATACTCTAGTCACAGACGACTGGAAGAATGGCACTCTAGACGGTTGTGTTTGAGGTTTTTGTGCCTGCTGCGGCTGATTCCAAGGGAAGACTTCCAAACCCGGTGTCATCTGGGTCTGGGTCGGATAAACGTATCGCGCGTTTTGTTCTATTAAGGGTGGTAGGGGATTCATCGCCATCAAAGGAGTGCCTATTGCTAGACTGGAGTTATAGCCCCTGGCATACATAGTTCTGCCGGGGATCATGTTGAAAGGTGTGCTCTGCCCAATCCCGCCCGGAGATTCGTTGAGACCGCGGGATAGCTCTAGGGCTAGGTTGAAGACTTTTGCCAAGGTGTCTCGGTCGCGTGTGGCAGTTGTTCTCCAAAGGAGAGTGGCAACAAAAGGGTCCATCACATTAAGATAGGTCTGTATGGTTACATCTGGGGATGGGATAAAAGGGCTTGTACACCGCTTCAGGGCGTGCTAGAACCTATGGTTGAATGCTGCAAGAGGTTCATTGGGTTCCTTCCTAATGGAGATGAACTGGCTGTGGGACCAGGTTGGGTCCACATGCACGTGAAAGGCCGCCAGAAAGGCATCCTCCATATCCTGCCAAGTGTTGATGGAGTTGGCAAGCAAGTTAAGGTACTAGTTCAACTCGCTTTGTCCTAGGGACAGGGGGAACATATGGGTCACAACATCTTCATGCTGGATCTGGTGTCAATTCATGGCATCTTTGTATGCCTGCGAGTGTTCTTCTGCGGTTCGTCAGCCTAGGTGCTCGTATCGTGGGCAGATCATTGGTTGCGCCTGTAAAAGTGCCCATTGGGGACCCGGTGTTTTCGAAATATGCAGCCATTGGGGGAACTATATGTTGGGTAGCTTGGGTACTGGTCCCCGGGATTATCTGAGAAGTTTGAGTATTCAGGGGTATGGTAGATCCCCAGACAATAGTGGCTGGTGTGTTTTTCATGGTCTGTTTCTTTCGAGCAGGAGGCTCAAGTTTGACAAATCTTCTGGGGTTCAGGGTGGACCTAAGGACTCTTTCAAATTTTGCTGGGGAGAAAGATCCAATCCCACGGAAGGCTGGTCTCCTAAAACTACAACTCGGGGAACCCTCAGAAGGTGTAAAATCAGAATCTTGGGAGGGGGATGAGTTTATGCCCTCCTTCTAGTGCCAGTTTCTGCTAACGGGGTTTTATTGACCGGGTCCGCCAACAGTCATAAGTTGTCACCGGGTTCCGGGGAAACCGGCCAACTCCGCCTGCAAAGGTTGTCCGGGGGAAAGAAATCCTTTGGGACTTCAAGCACCCAGGTGTCGGGTCACGACGGTGCGGGGCTCAGTTGGGAGAGGTGACTATTTTCGAGGGGGATAGCTGGTTTCTTCAACTCATCTTCTCTAGAGATTCGATCAAAGTAAGGTTTTCCCGAGCGTTCTATACTTAGCAAATAAAGTGAAAAAGATCCTGCAGGGTTAGAAGTATTTCATCTAACTATAGTCATGCTAAAATGTCCGGAACATCAATGATACCCTGGTAAACTATAATAAATACCGAAGAAATACATAACCATCAGCTAGCATTTTATCAATAGCGAGAGTAAAGAGTTCGTTAATCTACTTTATCACACCAGAGTAAAAGACATAAAGAACATCAAAACATGAAATACCATTAACTCAGAAGCAAGAATGCCAACAACATCATTGCCAAGAATTCTTCCTTCTTCATTAATATTCAGTCCAGCAAGCACTGGTGTGTGATACAATGGCGGCTCCAGGGGAGCATCTATCAAGAACTGAACAATGGAGCGTTGAGCTCTACAACTAAAATCAGAAATTGCTTTGCTATTGCTATGGACAAAAAAATCATCAATTTTTCCGACCCTTAGAAATGGGCCGATTTGCCTATTTATACAATTCTTTTCTAACCCTAACCTTATTTACATCATGTTCTAATAAAATACAATATCTGGGGGCCGGTACTACCCGCGCCACCCTACAAAAGACCTGGAGACGGAATAGGTCTGTCATGTCAGAAGAATAAGATAAGAATATACATTAGAGGAATTGGTCTCGAGAAGAGAGCCAGAAAGGAGAAAGGAAGGAAGCAGGTCCCTCGAAGACTGAGGCTACATGCCTCATAAATGGGAAATGCGGTGCCCTGTCTCCAACGCGCCAGGTGTACCTCCAAACGGTGCCTCGAGAAGACCACCCTGTCAGAAGACCAACTGCCAAGCCGATGCCCCTTGATGTGGCCAACTACCTTCTGACAGCCTTTATTAACCACTTTTGAAAGTGACCGGTCGGCCTCGGGGACCGGGACACGGATCACTTTAAAGAATACAAAATTGTTGGATCCGGGACTCCGGGATCTGGGAACTTACGTCCCAAAAGAATAAAGAATACTCAAAAATAAAGAATGCTCAACACTTGAGTTCTTCCCGGTCCCCGGAGAAAGCTCAAGGTTGCTTATTATTGCTGAAGGCCTGGAGGAGGCAAAAAATGCCATCCCCATCTATCTCTTTTAGGCTGGCCCTTCTGTGCCTGGCCACTTCAACTTGTTCCCCCAGGTCTGAAACATTTCCTTTGAATTCCTCTGCCATTCTTGCAGCGTTATGACCTTTAAGTATTATCTTGGTTAATTTTTCCATTTGGGCCCCATCTATCCCCTCTGGGGATTAATACCGGGATTTCATTATTTCATCAAAACTCCCCAAAATTGAATCTTCGGGGGTATAAGTATCTGTACTAAGGGGATCAGCCCCGGAAGCCTTTATCACAAAAGACTTATATAAATTAGAAGAATACTTTACAATATTTACCTTTTCCTGCAAGGACTGTACCAGTTTCTTGGTTACCTCCAATGTGAGGTCAAGTCTGGAGTGCTGAGTTCTTACAAAATCAAATGATTCCTCACCTAGAATTATGGATTCAGAAATTATATCTTCTCCCAAGGTGAGGAGCTCTTTGAGCTCAACCTTCCATGCTTGGTAATTTTCGGCGTCACTCTCCCACTGCTCAATAAGCGCTTCCGCTTGATGAATGACTTGCCGAGCTGTGTATAAATCTAGGAGAGTGGACACCAGGAAATGCCGGGTGTTTCCTATCTGTAGGGCGACCCATTTGTCCACTGCCTGGGCCTTCTTATCGTTACTCATAGGAAGTCTATGTCACTCTGCGATAATTCTTCTGATGTGGAGGTCTTTGGAGGGGCGGCATTGATGGGTCTGGCCAGCTTAGTAAGCAACCCCATAAGGTGTGCGTTCTTTTCTTTCTCAGCCTTGAGCCTCTGGGCCTCCTTTTCATATCGGGCTTCTACTGCCCTTGCTACCTCCTTAAGAAAGTCTACCTCGCCTTGCTTTCGTCTTTTTCCTAGGGACACCTCTGCAACATTGTAGTCTGCGGGGTCTGTAGTTGCTTCATCGGCGTTTGGGGGAGGTGTTGCCACAACAGAAATGGTTTCTCTGCCCAGCCCAGTTCACAGAGTATGAACTATCCGGGCTTTCTTTGCCTTCGGCGGGGCCTGAACTTGGGCCATCATTTTGGCCAGGGAGAGGGGAATTACTGGAGCGGACTGAGATTTTCTCTTTCTACTTTCTACCAGCCACTGAGGTGGGGGAGGTGGCCTTCCTGCCAGAACTTGTTCTCCTGATTCTCTCCCAGTCTCCGGTGGCTGTTGCTCCCTGATGGTATGGACTTCATCTGTCCCTCTCCCTACCTCAACTTCTTCTGCATCAATATTTTCTTTATCAACCTCCATCTCCTCAGCCCGGTCCTATATGTCAATCGCCAGATCTGGACCTTGGTAGGCTTCCTCAAGGATTTCTTCTTCAAGCTTCTCTTCTTCTTCTTCTTCTACCAGGGCTTCTTCCTCTGTTGGCAGTAGGGGAGGTATCAGGCCAAGATTCAGAGTTTTGGCCGCTGTGATAACCTGCCTGAAGGTTGCTCCCGGGAATGGCCCTTGGAACGTGGTGGCTGGGTTTACGGTTATTCCCGGAGGTCCGGTTCCCCCAGCGGATGCCATTTGTTCGCTCGACTTTAGTTGGTCCACTCCTGGACCTTGCACCTCTTGAGCCCTGGAGATAATTTCTAGTTCTGGCTCCTTTTCTTCTATCTCCTGCTCTTGTTCTTGCGCAGGTCCCTTTTACGGGTCTTCTTGGTCTGTAGCCTCTTGTTCTTTCTCCAAGATTTCTATCCCTGCTTGTGTATCGTCCCCCTGCAAATTCTCGAATTCATCGGTTGCAAACACATCAAACTCCTCTTCCGGAGGGGGACTGGCTGGGACCTCTACAGGCTCTATTTCTTTCTCTGGTTCCGGGGGACTGGAAGAAAGGATCTCTACTTCCCGGGGGAGGGATGTCTCCGGCACTGGTACCAACTCTACTTTGACCTGTTTGATGTGCTTCCTCTTCCTCTGGGTAACCAAAGGTGGCCCCGCATTAGCTATTGTCGCCGCTTCCATGGGATCCACTCCCGTTGCCTTTATCATCAGGGTTTCCAACGATGGGGAGGAGGGGGGACGAATTGGTCCGGCCATGAGCGGGGGAGTGGCCAGCCTCATTATTAACTGTTCCCTCATCTGCTGGGAGGCTGCCATAGATTGCTTTATCTATTCTTATATGGGGACTTCTTGCGCGAAGGGGGTTGTAGCTATTCCCTTTCCTTTGTCTGCGCCCTGCGAAGAAGTCCTGGCCCCCGGGGTCAATCTAGGTACCGGATGTGGTGCTAATTTTGGCGCCGGTCGGGGAGCTTGATGCATACTTTCAGGGCACACCCTTTTGAAATAGGCGTGACTTTGCTCGACCACCTCTCAAGTGAAGTCCTCAATCGTGGGCCACTCCTGGGCGGCCGAATCCATCGTTGACAGTGCCATTTTATCGATCCCCTTTTCTTTGTACTGGAGATCTATGGTGGGGGCGGCGTCTGAGAAGCCCGTCAGGAATCTCTGGAGCTTCAGTTCTTGCATCATTCCAGCCGTCATTCTGTCATAGTGCCTGCTCCGCACATCCACATTATCTTGGCAATGAGCCCATAAGTCCTCCATGTGTATATGATGGGGCTCTGAAGCCCGGGGCAGGGCTGTTGCAATTTTTCCATGCGGATCAAAGTTCTTCCGCGCCAGATAGAATTCCTGGAAGTTATAACTTTTCAACTCATTATCTGCCTCCTTCACGGCAGCCAGACTACAGGTGTAGTTCCCACAAGTGATTGGGAAAGAGACATTGGGGACCTTCTTGAGGGCCAAGAAGGCGTGTAGCTCCATTATTTACTGGCAATATTCCAGCAGCATGATTTTCTCCCCATAATGCTTGGGCAACAAGTAGGGTTTCCCGGAGAAGCTGACGACCCTAATGTATGTATGCTGCTAGAATTGGATATAGTAGTGTCCATAACTACTAATTAGCTTCATCACCTCAGTTGATAGGCGGTATCCGACATCCCGGGTGGGTGTGAGAAAATGGTAGTAAACGAACGTATCATTTACCTGGCAGAAACTGGGGAAGCTGGCCTCCCACTTAATCTATGAGAAATGGTCCCATGGTGCTTTTTGTCCCAGGCCAATCCTGAGAACGCCATCTGTAAGTAGGTCATTGGAGTGGGGCCTCTGTTGGGCCAAGGCCCAGAAAACGTAAGAAGACATGTAGAACTTCTTCTTCTTGTTCAACTGCTGGAACTGGGAGTTGACATGATTGGAGATTATTGTCACCCAGTCGAAGAATTCTCCCTTGGTGGAGATGCCGAGGAGGAAATAGTACATCCATTTGGAAAACTCCTGGGTGGAGGGTTGCCCAAATACCTAGGCTAACGCTATTATCCCCATTTGGATGCTCTCCTTGAATTCAGAGCGGGGGATATCTATCTTCATTCTCTTTGGGTCCCTCTTCGGGGCCTTGAGCCAATGGGTATTCATGTACACCCGGGCAACATCCTCCAGTTGCGTAAACTATTTCAAGGCATCAGTCCTTGTAACCATCGTGGCTCTATCAAATTGTGGGATACCCAGGCCTGCCTGGAATGTGACTGGGTCAAGGGACACCAGTGGAGTGGGGTATCCCATGGGTTCTGCAGCTGCGAGCATAACGGCCCAGACAGAAGAGTTGTAGTTGGCATCCAGTGTTAAGATAAGCTCTGGAGATTGCACGGAGCATGGGAAGCAAGCTGCCCGGAGGATTCTGGAACCCCCAACGTTGATTGCAAGCTGGTCTCCAGCCTGTCATTGGATGTGCATTACCTTCACCAGGGCTTGCATTTCTGCCCAGGTTCCGACATTGGGGTCGGTCATCAGTTTTACCTTGGACTCAACCTTTGAGCCCATGATGCCATTATCTTGTACATACTTCATGATGAGGGGAAGTTTTTCCAGGGCTTTCTCCATCTTTGACTTCGCTGCTGCCCTGGTCTCTGTTGTGGTTGGTAATTCCAGACTTCTGGGAGGAGATGATGCGGAAGGTTTAAACATGTCTGGAAGATGAAGTCTGGGAACCTGCAAGGCAAAGCGACTGTCAGAATATTTTTATCAAAAATGAAATAGTTACTCCGGGGTCCGGAGATCTTACCACCGCGACGTTTGCTTTTCCTGAAAAGTTAGTTTTATGCAAAGATACCCGAAAAGCAAAACGCAATAAACAAGATTTTATTAAACATCCAGGTCTGGGGTATTTTATCACATTTGGCAAAGACACAGGATGGATGGTGATAAGAGACCCGAGGCCCAAACAAATGACCGTTAGCAAAGATGTATAAAAGGGCAAGTTGTCAAACCCACATGGACGCCACGTGCGTTGGCATTAAATGGATGCGATGGCGATGACAACAGAGCCAACTGTCTGAACATGAGAAAAGGGAAAGCCACTTGGCTAGAATTGATTGTGTGCATGGGATGTAAATTTGATTCTGACAGACTTCATGGAGGAGAGAGAAAACCGCCTGTTTGAAATCAGCCGAGAGCCGAGTTTCAAATAGGTGGTTTTCTGCCTCAAAGCGAGTCTGAAGGTGGAAAAATAGAAATGGGGGTGACTCAACCAGCTAGCCAAGCCACTCGGAAGGATATACATAGAGGTGAGGGATATACACACAAAAATGGGGAGATATATACATAGACTATATACAACTATATACATATATACATGAATATACAATGCGGGATGACGCCTGTGAGAAAACCGGACAAGGCAGAAATAGTTATACAACTATCTACATCTATTTACATTATTTACAAAAACAACCTCTGCGCAGAGGGCGGACAACCCTCTTATAGAGGTGACCCACCAACGGGTGGCAAAACCAGAAGACAACGGACCAGACAAGACAGATAAAATGCAACAAAACCAGACAAATGAAAGCAAAATGAAAGACAAAGAAAGCCAGAGAGCGGAAACAAAATAGAGAGGAGGGAAAGCGGAAACACCAACTTGTAAACACAGAAGGTGGAGGAAAGGGAAGATTACCGCGGGATCTCTGCAACAGCTTGGGTTGTCAATCGGTCAGAAGTACCACCATGAAGCACTTGCACTTGCCTGAGAATGACAGAAGATGTTAAGCGTTGATTATCATAAACTTCCTACAAATACTTTGTTAATCACTTTGAAATTGCTCTTTAATTTTCTCTAAGTGCGCGAAGGTTTTAAGCGCGGTAAATGTGAAAATGACAGATAATTTCTATTTATACCCATGGTAAAAAGACAATCCTCCTCCTTCTGGCGATCTCTAGACCGGCAAAAACCTCCGTACTCTGGGCCTAGGGATTCCTCGTGATGATATCCCTAAGAATATCATGATGAAAAATCCCGTAGTCCGGAATCCGGTTCCCAACAAAAGACAACCTCTGGGACTGGAGTCCCGGAGGAGAAAACCAAGCATACAAGACAACGCCGGGGAAGAAAAACCCTGGAGAAAGAAGACAAAAGGGAAAAAGGACAAGGCAAAGCTGCAAGCAAAAGAAAAAAAAAGCAAAAAAAGGGGGACCCAACATTTTGCACACAAAATGTAGGTATGGGGATGCAGGGCGTAACATAATGACCTTTTCCTTGATTGCAAGGTTTACCTCTACCTACTCCAAAACCACGTATAGGAAAGATATTACCGCTCCTATTCGTAACAGGCATAGACGAAGATAATACCAGAGGAAACTTAAGATCTGACTTAGAACTCTATCTCTAAAGGTATCAAAAAAGATGAGGTAATAGGCTAGAACAACCAAGGTATGAGATGAACCTGACACAAATCGGCGGAGGTATGGCTAGAACAGCCGAGGTATGACTATCATGTCACAAGGTACAAAACATAAGAAAATAGGATGGAGACAAAGAGACAAGGCAAGTTCAAGTATGAATTAGTCAGTTTACAACTCAAAACAACTAGTTTTAGTTTGCAGACAACGAAGGAACAAGAAATCAAATCCCAGACAAGAGGTTGATAAGGCATATAAACAAACTCAGTTTTCAAGGTAAAGACCAGGTTTTGAGACACAGTGAGAACTGTTCTCTAACAAGATATCTAGGCTTAGGATAGTTTTAAGATGATACAAATCAGAAATCTCTGTTTCAAGGTGACAAGCATTCGTTTAAAAACACAAAGTTTCAATCAGGTAGTGATGCAAACAGTAGTCAAAAATAATTCCACCAAGGACAAAGAAACTTGGTAGAAACATGGGAGTCTTTGTTTGAATGATAGAATAGATAGTTTAAGACTCAAGAAAAAACACTCAATTATCCCTACAAAGAAAATTGGTTGAGAAGACAAAATCTATGCCCCATTGTCTTATGCGTATGCATTCACCTCACACAACAGTGTCACCCTCGAAAGAGTGCTCGTGTTTTTGGTGTTTCCAAGGACTAAGTATATATGTTCGAAGGTAACCCTTAAACAGGGGCCAGCATCATATACCACTTCAAACATCCAGGTGCATACCTATGTCGAGAATCTAGGGGAGAGATTCTTCCCTCTCCCTACACATAGATTATGCCTCCTTTCAGAGGTGAACCAGGTAGGCATCTAACTAAGAGAGTGTTTAATAGGCTTCCATTCACAATAACCTCCGATGCCTCTGATACAGAGCTGGGGCCTCACAGTTACACCAATACTTGTAAGTCACACACCCTTGCAAGCAAGGCTGGGAGCGGCACCACTCAGTATGACAAACAAGGCTTTCTCATGATGATAGTCGAAATCAATGAGGAAGAAGTTACTATGGCTTTGGAGTCTTTAAACTACAACAAAGCAGACTTTATTAGAGTGAGGTGGAATCACTGGCAAAAGGTGTGTACTCACTTGGGTCATTCCCGGAGGTTCAACTTTCGGTAGGCCCTCTAAAGGTGACTCAACTTGGTTTGGATTCAAGGGTTTGATTTTTTGATTCTCTCAATGAGAGAAGAGCATACTTCTCTACCTTTACACCTCACCCAAAAAATCAAGCATGTTCATCACCGAGATAGTTTCACTCCACCAAATTCACAAGTCTTTGGGTTTATGATTCTCTCAAAGAGAGAAGAGCATAATCCCCTAACAAGTAGAAGTGCGAAATATTCACTTATCTTGCTTTGATTCTCCAAGTATCCGTCATGCTAGCAACATCTAGGTCTCATATTCATCCATGGGCATCACTTCCATGTAATGAAGAGCCTATTACCCTACTTTTCTATTGGGATCCTTACGAAATTTTAACAAAGCCCTATTTAGACTATGTGAATGAAAAACAGTAAACAAAAATGACATTTTAATAATGTCTTTGACTATCGTCCTGCAAGTAAACCATTAGAATGTTTTAATCT
>MU225993.1:659995-678258 GCA_018584345.1 Thuja plicata
TGAAAGAAAATTAGACTAATCTAGGAATGAATTGCAACTACTCTATGGAAGTAAAATGCAATTAATCTAAATAAAATGAAAGTACTTGTAATCTAGAAAAGAATTGCCTTTAAGCTAGAATTGAACTGGCAATGAATCTAGGAAGCTTGAAAGCACAAAATCAAATTGTTAGCTCTATAGATAGATCATAAATGAAAGCTAAACATCTTCAATTCCAATTGAAATTTAGACTAATTATGCAAATTGAGCTTGAAACATGAAAGAAATTAAATGCAAAAATTGCCTTTCAATTTGATGCTCTCCAAAATAATCCTCTCTAATGAAGAAAAAGAGGTCCAATTTATAGAAAACCATGGAGAGAGAGTGAAGAGTTTCTTGAAAAGAAACAGTTGTCTCTTCATTCTCTTTTGAGACAAATATGCAAAGATTATTTAAATAAAAGGGTGAATTGTTGCCACATAAGTGTCCTTTCATATGGAATTATGGAATTCCTTTTTGAGGATAATTCATCCAAAAATTAAATAACCTTTCGATTCCTTTTATGTATATTAGCCAAAGGGGGTGGAATTGATTTAATTAAAAGCACTTAAGACTTTAGGATTAAACCAATTAATTATAGGGATTTTTAGCTAATAATCATTGAGAATTTAGGAATTAAATGTAATGTCAGATTTATGCAAATTTGGGTTTTCTGCATTTGAAACTCAGTCAATTAAAGTCAATCAGGAGAAGAATTTTCCTAATACAATAGGACTTTGAAGATGAGAAAATGCACCAAAATTGATTGGTTTATTAGGTGCCAATTTTGGGGTAAAACAGGCGTCTTGGTAGAAAAAAGAATAGAATTTTTCCCAAGTGGTAAAAACTTGGCAATCAGGCGTCACTTGTATTATGCTCTCTATCTATCAATACATTTCTGATAGTAAACCTTCATGATTACACTTGCGCTAAAAGTTGACTTTGTTTCCTTACAAAAATCTTATCCTGGCTTGGGATTTGTCTATATTTCTGTCGTAGGGTCAAGTCATTTTGCACTAGGGGAATCTTTTCTAGTATGATAGGTTGCATTTGCTAGGTCATCATAGGATGGTTTATCTCGTGATACAATGCTTATTGATGCTAGCACCAAACTACCACTTTCACGAAACAAGGATGGCACAAACATTGCACTAACATAAACAATGTTCATAGAACCTACATTGAATTGAAAATAGGAAGAAAGTTATACACAGACATGGAGCACATATTTTATTAAATTCCACCATTTTGATTGATGAATCTCTATTGTGCTTGAAAAATGAATCAATAGTATTTCTAATACTACTTAAACATAGTTTGATCTTGGTTTGATTATGACTTTTTTTATGTTTCGATGGTTTAACTAGGGGCATCTAAGCAGTTATAAATTTTATTTTCTTTATTCACAATTGATAGTTGTTATGTCTTTCGAGTTACTCCATGACATTTGCGCAAAGACAAAGAGTCACAAGGACAGGGGGCATAACATTTTCTTGGTTTTCTACGTATGGTGATTGTTCCAAATTATCTATAAATTTCACCTAACTTGAATGTTTATGGTAAGAGCTGCCAACATGAGTGGATAACCGTATATATCTCAATCTTTGTTTTGTGTAAACTACAGTGAGGTTGAAAAAATTTCCTTGTCTGTTTTCTAAACTCAGATTCTCACTAAGGCATACGAAGCATAATGTACCCAAGGATATGAATTTTCAAGATCATTGCTGGTCCAATATCTTACCTTACACAAATTTTGATATAGTAAAAGGAAGGTGACTATTTTGTTATCCTAGCTTCTATGCTTTGATGCCTAAGTCTATTTCTGACATTTCGATAAACATAGTATTCATACTTTCATAATATCAATGGGTATTAGTGATGGTCGTACTATCAGGTTGTATCCATTCCAAAAAGTGCCCAATAATGATAAAAATGTTACAAAAACTACCAATCAGTGACAAGTCCTAAGAGTTTGCATATAGCTACATTTAGAGATTGCATGATGCCTTTTCAAGAAATTTGAGCTCAAAAATGATTTCCATTTTCTTCTAAAACCAAGTTAATTACACCAAATTCAATATTAATGATATTTATATCATTGCACATCCATAGCATACATTTTGCATCCATAAAATGAAACAAAAGGAAAAATACAAAAACAAAGCATTTATGCATTTCATTTTACATCCTAAGTGCATCCATACAATTACTTGCATCCAGAAAAACTCAAAAAATATACATTTGCATATTCACATAGTATCATTTAAAAAACTTATTTATATTAATGATAAATCCAAATGCATAAATGATGTTATCATCTAATCTAGCTCATCATACGACCAAGATATAATCACATTTGCAACAATATCTATCAAAGAAAAGGGAACTCATGAAACATGTCAGAATCAGAAACAGCTGCATCAGATATATATATCAAAACATCATGCTACAAAGATCAACAACATGGCACAAGTCTACACAAAGAGTATTAGAGGATCAGAAAGAATTAGATATACATATATAAAGAGTCAATGGTGCAAAAGAATGGCCTCACAAGGCTCTAGATATACAATATGATCTCACAAAATAGTACAAAAAGATATGTCTCATGTCGGACTCCCCCCTCTCCCTGATCTGGCAGAGGAGGAGTAGGAGGCATCGCTCCCTCAGATTGCTGGGCAACCTGTGAATAAGAAAGTTCTCTCTGGCCCTCTAGAACTGCAACATGGTATAAAGCAAAGTAATAGGATGCTCTCTGTCCCTAGTGAGTGGCTATCCAAGCCTGGGTATCTCTCTCCGCTTTGATCATATCACCCTGTCTATCCCGCTCTTCCCTAAGATACTCCAACTGTGCATCCCTGTCTGTCAATAGAGCCTCTAAAGTAGTGATGTGTTCTCTCAACTTCTCTCTCTCCCTCTTACACTGAGATAGTGGGTCTCCATCTCTATCGAAACCCCTGCCAGAATCTTGTCCTGAAGGTCTATCCTATGACCTATATGGCTACCTCTACTATCTCTATTGATCCCCCATACGTAATGGCCCTGGATCTATCCGGGGAGAAAAAAATCTAAATCGGGTGTGCCGACCCTCTCCACTGGCACTGGACACATCTATAGTGCCACCCACAGCTCCACCTCCCCTATCATCTCCACCATCATCCCCATCATCTCGAGGAGGATGCCTAGCATCTTGTCTCTCATCTCAACCTCCATCTCATCCTCCCCCGACACCCCTAGCTCTTTGTGCTCCTCCTCTCCCCCTGGCAAGGCGATCATCTAGATCATAATCTATCAGATCCTCTATACGAGGAATGGCCTCCTCAGGCATTGTGAATCATGGAAATGGAAGTTGAAGCATCTCTACAACATACCCATCTGAACAACCTACATCTGCAACATCACAATGGAGATCCCAATCAACTCCAACCATGTCTCTAATCTCCTGGTGGGAAGTCTGATATACCAACTGGGCACCCCACAATGGTGCCTCATCACAAAATCTGGCATATACAGTCACATCCTAGGTCCTACCCTATCATCGGTTGAGCTGTCTCAAAACTTGGGTATGCACAAAATGCTCTACGACATATTTGGTCCTCCTATTCAAGTACCTACTTTGAAAGAAAAATAGGACCTATCTCACATCAGAGGTCCACTCCTCACAGTCCAAGTATAAACACCACACTACCTCTGTCATATCATCAAAAAGCCACCTCTAGTACTCTACCTTGCCCAGATGGGGCTACTGGATAAGACCTGCACACACACACACACACACACACACACACACACACACACATATATATATATACATACGGCTGCTCAGGTGCATGCTGCCTATCTACAATGGGTCATGTCACTAGGATGTGCTCCTAGGCCTAGATCTGAAGAATCAAAATCCTCACACTCATGCTCCAAGTATAGTGGTAAACAATCTCGTGGAGCTCTTGATACATATGAGCTAGAATACAGCTACCCCATGCAAATCTCTATCTAGAGATGACCATCTGATCCAACATATCTACCCATCCTACAAGGAATCCATGCTATCCTTTGTCTGGCATCAGGATGCCACCAATCAAGCCCGCCAAATAAACAAATAAGTGATCATAGTGATCTCACATATAATCCTAGGATAGATATCTCTGATTAATAGTGTCATCTTGGAAATACCAATGATCTGCACCAATCACCATGACAGAAGTCGACTCAAAGTTCACCTCCCGACCAATAACTAAAACTAGCAGTATGCGCCATACGTCCTCAGGTGTGACTATCATCTCCTCGGTCAGGAGATGGAAGATGTCTTGGAATAATCCCAAAGGATAACTGAGAGGGGGGTGTGAATCGATTATTAGCTATTTTAATTATTTATTCAATTAATAACATTAGGAATTAACACATTCAGATAACACAAGATAGAACACAACAATTTTGGTTACGGGGAAATCAAATAGGAAAAAACCCCGGTGGGAATTAGCACCCACAAAGAATTGTACTTGAGTATAATTATCCCTCTTAGAAGATTTTGCAACCTTGTTAGGAGTTTTTATTTACAATGCAATAAGTATAGTGACCTGGTTAAAGGTCTGACCCTGTTAGGAGTCTTTTACAAATAACCCTGTTAGGGGTGAGGACTCACTGTCCAAAAGCTCACTGCTAAATGGTGAAGGCTGCAACCTTCAGTAAAATAGATATGCACCATATCTGATAAATGAACTATTTGAGTAGACTTGCTATCTTGATCAGTTCTAGTTTGTTGTATGCTTCCACTTCTTCTTCACATAGATCTTTTCTTGATGAATGAAATGTCTCTACTATCCCAAAACATCAGACATTCTGTTCTGTACTTTTTTTTGTCTCTTCTCTTATCATTCACACTTAGCATTTATCAAATGAACTACTATAAGTATCTTCCCCAAAGGATGTGATCTTAGTCGGCTTTAGGAGTCCCTTCAATACTTCTTTAGTTGGCCAAATCAAGCACACAACCTGATTAGAATCACACAACTCAAACTGAATAGACGCGATGCTTCACATAGTCGGCTCTACCAAATTGACTCAATCATCCCGCTTCTATTAGAACATGTTTATTTCCTTTAGATAATTATCGTTAACTCATAACTAAACATGAATAAAAACATGCATATCCCAAAGATAGGCTCAACTCAAGAAACAATGTAATTATGTTGGCTCTTCACAGATAATCTTCAGACACTGTAACTGTCAAAATAGATTAACATAACTCCACTGAAACTACATATTTGACTCTGCGTGGATGCACATAGCAACTAGAACATGTGTACACCATGGAAATAAACATGCAAGGATCCAAAACATCTTTATTGATAAGTGCTTGCAGGTCACTGTTGTATATTATATGTTGTCATCAATGACAGACATACAATCAACAATTTGCACAGAAGCAAATATCCAACAATCTCCCCCTTTGACATTGATGGAAACATATGATATGAAAAACACCATCAACCCAAAGTATCCTCCTTTTTACAATCTTCTCAATATCCTCATCAAGGGTTCCTCTTTATTGCTGCTTCTCTTCTGACTGTGTTTTTATTTTCATGACTATATACTCCTCTAGAGTATATGCTCCCCCTTACTAATAATCCCCCTTTGAAATCAATGGAAAAGGGTGCCAAACATCATGAAGCATATGTACTACTCCAGAAGTAGAGTAGTCAACCACTCATCAGTCACCAAGGACTGATGTTCTTTGCTGCAAATTCTAATCAGACTCAGGAAAGGGAATTACTCCCAGCTTCTCCCTGAGATACTCAAAAGTATCTTTTGATAAGGGCTTTGTAAAAATATCTGCTAACTATTCTTTAGTGCTCACATAATCCAACTTTACTTCTATGTCTGCAACTTTTTCTCTTAGAAAGTGATATTTGATGTCAATGTGTTTTTTCTTTGCATGCATCACAGGGTTCTTTGACATATTGATATTTCTATTTTTGTCATAGTGAATAACAATAGGATAATCAATCTGAATACCAAAGTCTTTAATCATATGTTTGATCCAAACCATTGTTGAACAATTTAGTGCTGCTGCAACATACTCAGCTTCTGCTGTCAACTGAGAGATACAATTTTGCTTCTTGCTTGTCCAAGTAACTAACCTATCTCCAAGAAATACTACTCCTCCTAAGGTGCTCTTCCTATCATCAACACAACCTGCCCAGTCTTCATCTGTATACACATGAAGTTGTATGTTCTCTGAGTTAGTATACCATAAACCATAGTCTATAGTCCCCTTTAAGTATCTGAATATTATTTTTATTGCCATTAGGTGATTTTGTTTAGGTTCAGTTGTAAAACTTCCAACAATGCCAACTGCATTGGAAATATCTGGTCTAGATTGAGTAAGATATATGAGTTTTCTAATCATAGACTTATATAGTGTCTTGTCAACTGCTGTGGAATCATCATCTTTAGAAATCTTTTTTCATGTTATCATGGAGGTGCTTACTAGTTCACAATCTTCCATTTTGAAAGTATTCAATATCTCCTTCACATACTTAGATTGATTTATAAATATGCCTTTGTCTGTTTGTTTTACATTCAATCCCAAGGAATATTTTATAGGTCCAATCATGCTCATTTCAAACTCACTTTGCATCTCTTTGGAAAATTCTTCACTAAGCTTGTCATTACCTCCAAAGATAATATCATCAACAAAAAAAACAAGTAGTAATCCTTCATCTCCCTCTCTTATGAATAAGTTACAATCTACTGCTCCTTTTCTGAATCCTATCTTTGTTTTAAGTAACCATCAAGTCTCTCATACCATGCTCTTAGAGATTTTTTAAGTCCATAAAGTTCTTTCTTTAGTCTACATACCATGTCTGGTTTATCTGATAGATTAAATCCTTCAAGCTGTTCTATGTAAACTTCTTCCTTCAAGTCACCATTCAAAAAAGCTGACTTGACATCCATTTGATATACTTTGAAGTTCTTGAATGTTGCATAGGCTAGAAACAACTTGATAGCTTCCAGTCTACTCACAAGGGCAAATGTGTCAATGTAGTCTATTCCTTCTCTCTGCGCATATCCTTTACATACCAGTCTTTCTTTGTTTCTTACCACTGTACCTTCTTCATTCATATTATTCCTGAATATCCACTTTGTTCCAATCACATTCTTGTCACAAGGTCTAGGGATCAGTTCCCATGTATCATTCTTGATTATCCGATCCAATTCTTCTTGTATAGCACTTTGCCAATCTGAATCATTACACACATCTTCAACACTTAAGGGTTCAATCTGAGAAAGTAAGCATACCTCTTCACCAACGGTTGAACCTTTTGCTCTGGATCTTGTCAAGACTTTAGCGCTCTGATCTCCAATGATGTCTTCCTTAGAGTGGTATTTAGATGTGTATTTTAAGTTTTTAGGAGTGACACTCTCATCTATAATCTGTGAGTCTTCTTGACTTGGTTCAGGATTGTTGCATGAAACATCAATACAGTCAAACATTTCTTCAATAACTGTGTCCTTACTGATAGGTCTGGGTTTATCTTCAATCATGGGAGCACATTCATAGTATCTTTCTTGAATCATAAACTTCTCATCAATCTTTATATGAGTACTTTCAATGATATTCTTCAATCTTAGATTAAAACATCTATAGGCTTTGCTTTTAGTAGAGTAACCAAGAAAAATACCTTCATCGCTTCTAGAATAAAACTTGCCAATACTATCATCTCTCTTGATGTAGCACTTGCTTCCGAAGATTCTAAAGTATTTTACAGTGGGTACATTACCAAACCAAAGTTCATAAGGTGTCTTGTCTGTGCTTGGCCTTAACTAGATTCTATTGATAGTATAGACTGCTATATTAACCACATCTCTCCAATAGGTATGGGCAACCTTTCCTTCAATCATGATAGTGTGTGCTGTGTCAAGTATTATCCTGTTCCTTCTTTCTACAATCCCATTCTGCTGAGAGATTCTAGGTGCACTTAACTGTCTTTTGATTCCATGTTCTTTGCATTAGTCATGAAACTGGTTAGAGGTGAATTCTCCTCCTCTATCTGATCTCAGACATTTTATATTTAATCTAGATTCATTTTCAACCTTAGCTTTGAATACTTTGAATTTCTCAAAAGCTTCAGATTTGTCTTTTAAGAATGCAACCCACATCATCCTTGAGAAATAATCAACAAAGAAAATGAAATACCTCTCTCCATAGTATGATCTTGTTTGAGTTGGTCCACATAGGTCTGTATGTATCATATCTAATTTGTTCTTTGCCAAGTTCTATTTTCTTTTAAATGAGGTCCTTACATGCTTCCTCATCACACATTCCCTCCACATAGTATCAACTGGTCTTGCAATACTTGGAAGGTCTCTTACTGCCTTTACATTACTTATCTTTACTATGTTTTCAAAATTGATATGACAAAGTCTCTTGTGCCATAGCTAATTGTCATCCACTTTTGCAACAAAACAACTTACTTTAGAGTTGAGCTGAAAGACATTACCTTTGGTATTTGATCCTAATGCAATCATGTCTCCTTCTTTGTTGTTAATGATGCACTTGTTGTTTTTGAATTCCAATTGATATCCTTTGTCAAGCAATTGTCCAACACTTATAAGGTTGTGATGTAAACCATCAACATAAAGAACATAATCTATTTTGTTCTTTCCTTCTAAGGTTATAGAACCTCTTCCTATGATAGGTTTGGGAGTGTTACTAACCATGCCACCTTTGTACTTGTCTAGATGTACAAATATATCTTTGTTACCTGTCATGTGATGTGAACACCCGCTGTCTATGATCCAGTCTGTTCTGATGTCTGCTTTGAAAACTAATGCTAACTCTTGTGCTTATTTTTCATCTTCAATGTCCATCTCCTCAAGCATTTTCTCAATGTCTTTAATGGTAAAAAATCCTATTTCATCTTCTCCTGAATCATCATCAGTTACACCATCTTCAATATGATAGCATTCCTTAGTGTATTTGGGCTTGTAATATGATCTAAACTTTTTGACTCTTGTAGGACATTTGGATGCAAAGTGGCCAACTTTGTTGCATGAAAAACATTTGAATGGTAGCTGTCCTTCATATTTCCCTTTACCTTTTATTTCCTTCTTAGAAATCATAGCAATGATTTCTTCTAGTTCAGTATCAACTTCTTCCTTCTCATTATTAGAGATGATTAAAGATTTCTTACCATGGACTGAGGCTTTGAAGGCTATTTCCATTTTAGGTTCTGTCTTCAATATTGATATCTCAAATGTAGATATTTTGTTGATCAGGGTTTCTCTTTTGAAGTCCTTTGAGAATTTCATGGTTTCATCCAAAATGTTAATCTTTCTTTTATAATCTGCTATCAATGTGGTCATCAGTTTGTCCATTATATCATCTTCTAAAATTTCTCCACCATTGTTCCTGATACCTGATACTGCTTCATTAATCCTTTTATTGTAAGCTCTAATGTTCTCTTTACGTAGCATCTCTAAATTATTGTATCTTTTCTTCCATGTCTTTCTACGGGCATTATTTTCTTGGATGTCTCCTTCAAACATATCTTCTAAGTATTTCCAGATTGAATATAATCTTTCTAACTTCTTGATCTCAGAAAATTCATTGTCAGATAGGGCACTAATTAGGGCCTACTTGGAAATTTCATTTTGAGTGAATACTTCTTTTTGATTATTTGTAGAGTCTTCTTCTGTAAGGTCTTTCAAGGTGGGAACATCAATTTCACGAGTAGCAATCTCATAGATCTTAAAACCAATGCACTAAAGATTTGTTATCATTTTATTCTTCCATTCAAGATAGTTCTCTCCATCAAACTTAGGACTCTCTTTCCTGAAGTACACCATTTGATCTACCTTAAGCTGTTAGGCTTTCTATCCAAGGCACTTGACTCTGATACCAGTTATTGGAATAGTCCCAAAGGATAATTGAGAGGGGAGGGGGGGTGAATAAGTTATCAACTAGTTTAAATGTTTCTTCAATTAATAACATTAAGCATTAACACATTCACATAACACAAGATAGAACACAACAATTTTGGTTATGGGGAAACCAAATAGGAAAAAAACCTAGTGGGAATTAGCACCCACAAAGAACTATACTTGCGTATAATTATCCCTGTTAAAATATTTTGCAACCCTGTTAGGAGTTGTTCTTTACAATGCAATAAGTACAATGACCTGGTTAAGGGTCTGACCTTGTTAGGGGTGAGGACTCACTGTCCAAAATCTCAATACTAAATGGTGAAGGTTGCAACCTTGAGTAAAATAGGTATGCACTATATCTAATAAATGAACTGTTTGAGTAGACCTGCTATCTTGATTAGTTTCTGTGTGTTGTATGCTTTCACTTCTTCTTCACATAGATCTTTCCTTGATGAATGAAATGTCTCTACTGTCCCAAAACATCGGACATTCTGTTCTGTACTTTTTCTGTCTCTTCTCTTATCATTCACACTTAGTGTGAAAAACTATAAGTATCTTCCCCAAAGGATGTGATCTTAGTTGGCTTTAGGAGTCCCTTCAATACTTCTTTAGTCAGCCAAATCAAGCACACAACTTGATTAGAATCATGCAACTCAAACTGAATAGACACGACGCTTCACATAGTTGGCTCTACCAAATTGACTCAATCATCCCGCTTCTGTTAAAACATGTTTGGTGCCTTTAGATAATTATTGTTAACTTATAACTAAACATGAGTACAAACACACATATCTCGAAGATAGGTGCAACTCAAGAAATAATGTAATTACGTTGGCTCTTCACAGATAATCTTCAGACACTGTAACTATCAAAATAGATTAACATAACTCCACTAAAACTGCATATCTGACTCTACGTGGATGCACATAGAAACCATAACATGTGTACACCATGGAAATAAACATGCAAGTATCCAAAACATCTTTACTGATAATTTCTTACAGGACATTGCTGCATATTATCTGTTGTCATCAATGACAAACATACAATCAACAATTTGCAAAGAAGCAAATCTCCAACAAGGTGTTTTTCTCTGAGTGCCATCTCTCAGCAAGAGCATTCAACAACCCCCAATTCACCCCTATATTGGGTAAACCAATCAATGATCTTAATCCTACACAGACTACTACCTCCTGCTCATCATCTGACAACAGTCCAGCCAAGGCAAGCACACACCCTAGGTATGTACCTCGAAATTCAACTACCTCAAAATCAACCTTTTTTTGGCAATTAAAAGATAAATCAGTATTCGATCTATGACAAAAATGTAGAATCATGATCAACTAAGTGATTCAGGATCCACACCAGACAAACAGTTCACAAATGGCTAAGTTTCTAAGTCCAAAAATGAGATGCGATCCTGGAAAAATAGGGTGCGATCTCTTTTCCCAGATGCGATCTTGGAAACATGGGATGCGATGGAGTACACTGGGTGTGATCCCATAAATCCTGGATGTGACCCCAAAAATAGGGTACGAACCTGAATGGATAGGGTATGACATCAATTGAATTTCATATCCTAAACTAAGCTAAAATAGGGTAACGTGATCTGATCCAGGAAATACTGGATGCAACACAAATTTTTGGAAAATAGGATGCAATCTAGGAAATACTATATGTGATGTGGGTTTAGCAAGGTGCGATCCAGAATACTGGATGTGAATCAGAACTCAAAGGGCTCTACATGCTTCAAAAACGCATAAAATTTGAAATTGCAAAATTCACGAGGTACTTTTGCGAGTACTTACCAGAGGTGCATAATCGATCAAGCACTGATGACGTTAACTAAGCTTGAAATGATGCTTCCTAACTGGGACCACCATCTTCTCTGCAGAGATCTCAAATTTACTATAGGTAAAAGTGAAAATGAATAGTAAAATGGTGATTTTTGAGATATATATTGGTCTTTTGAGCTATTTAGGAGTTCTGAAACTCCTCCCAGGCAACTGCAACTACAATTTGTTCTCTTTTTGATCAGTTGGGAACCTAATCAAAGGTGCCTAAGATGTTTTATGCAGTCCAGTAAAAAATTTACGACAACTCCTGAAAATGCAGAATTGCTCCATTTGTTCCAAAAATCTGTAAAATTGCACATTTCATCAAAAATTTTGGTCCGACATCATTTTATCAATCTCACCACTCACATTTTCATGTAATTAACTTGGTACTCATGTGTTTACTCTTAAACACACCTTCTTTCTTCACTTCTACTCTATTCTTTCTTAATCTAAACCGTTCCATGCAAGTGATACGTTCTTTCCACAAAGGGATTTTATTTCTTTCCTTTGATTTTGTTCCCGAGGGGGCATGATCACACTATCATCAATCAATTTTTTTCTTGAAACAACATCAAAAACAAATTCATTATCAAACAACTAGGAGCATTGCAGTTTCCTTGACTAAGTCGGAACTGTTGGATTGAAATCTTTGGTTCTCATAAGCTGGATATCTTGTGTTCCTCATTTTAAAAGATTCTTATTAAGCTCCTGAAAGCTTCATACTGACTTTTGGATGACAACCAAGTTTAGAATCAGTATTATCAATCTTTGGATGATAACCAAGTTCAGAATTGGTATCTTTAAAATCTTTTATTGACCTTTGGATGAAAATCAAGTTTAAAGTCAATTCTATCAGTTTATTCCAATTAAGTGCGAGACTGATCTCATCAGGAATTTTGTTCGATCATGAGTGAAATTCTCAAAATTTCTGGAGTCAACATCAAAAACTTTCTTTGAATCAATGTGCTGCTCACACATCAATTCAAAGAGGGGAAAATGTAACCACCTGGATTTGGTTTGCTTGGACCATAGACCCTATTTTTCCTAAGTGTAATCATACCCCCAATTATGTTCAGACAACTCTTCAATCGGCTGACATAACTCATTCGAATAAGATTTAATCTCCTAAGTGATTTAATCACTCCATTTTATCAATCACCTTAGCCAATCAAATCAAATAAATACCTAGCTAAAGTAATTAATTTAAAATGAATTAAATAAATCCCTATTATATCAAATCACTTGCAAAAACCTATCTTCTAGTCTAAATTAATCCAATTAATTGGCTATAGTCCTAATTAATTATCTAACTCAATCAAATGCTTAAGTAATTAATATTCCTATTTTTGAATGGATATATTTAATATAATTCATTTCATTAATATTTCCCTAAACCCTAGCCTAACCTATCTCAACCACCTTAACCCTGGGTTCAAACCCATCCCAACCTATTCCCCCCATGCTAAATCTAATCTTAATCTTAATCCCATTCTAACCCACCTCCTAATGATGTCACATTCCTAAAAATGTGATTAGGAACTCAACCCACTTGAGAAGGTCAACTTTCTCAAGCTTGACTCTCTCTAAGTCCACCTTCTCAAGCTTTCCTCTTACACCCTCACCATGCTTCTTAAATGCTCCCATTAATGCATTATTAATGGAGATTCCTCAAGCCTGTGCCTCATGAATGTCTTTGACATTTATTCCTCTTACACCTCATTAATGAGTTTTACAACTCCATTAATGACCCTTGTACCCGCTCTCTCTCCTCCTTTTTTCTATAAATAGAAGGAGTTTTTGAGCTCAAATAGGCCCTTAATTTTAGATTGAAAAGTATTGTTATGCTGTTAGGATTTATAGAGATTCATATTGCATTTTAGTTTCCATGTTTATGCATTATTATAATCTTGATTTTTAGAGGTATAATGCATGTTATTTGGATATCTTTCTTAGTTTTAATTAAATCTTTCATGCTAGGTTGTATATGTCACTGCAAAAGGCATAATCTGAGGGCTATTATGTTGTTTTTCACACTCCTAGTTAGAAAAAAATAGATCTATTTTAGTGGATTTCCATGCTTTACTAACCCCATTTTCACTAACGTAATGATCTATTGAAGTGTTGTGTCACAGGTAATAGGTGCACTATTTCACACACACAATGGCTGCTAGGTTAAAGGCTAAATTAATTCACATGGATTATGAATTATAATTGTTCAAGAAGTTTGAGAAATTGATGCATAAAGATATGAGTGTGAAGGACTTCACTTAATAGTTGTATAAGATGTTAATCAGATCTGGACACCGAGAGGCATCTAAGGAGAATGTGGCTATGTATATTAATGGTCTGAGACTTAATATTCAAGATGAGATGAGTATGTTGTGGATTTATATAGTTGAGGATGCTTATCAATATGCATTGAGGGCAAAAGATAAGTTGAAGAGGAGATCAAGAAAACCTAGAGGAAAGGAGAAGCAATAATGCATTAATGAAAAAAGAGAAGACAACCATTGAGGTAGAACCTGATCAGAAGACACTTAGAAGAGGGAATGGTAGCAAGGAATTCAAAGGCTCTTGTTTCAAATGTGGTGGTATAGGACATAAATCTTTTTAATTTTTTGAAGGATCTAGGAAGAGTGTGGGAAATAAGAATCTTGTGGCATATGAGGAGTGAGCTATTGATGAACTTAAGGAAAATATGGTACAAAATGGGATGGGAGAATCTCTTATACTTAGGAGAGTCATGTTTACTAAGAAGGAAGATGAACCTATACAAAGGAGGAATTTGTTTAGGACTATTTGAAAATCAGGAGGTAAATTTTGTAAGGTTGTTATGGACTGTGGTAGTATTGATAATTTGGTCTCCAAAGAGATGACACAAAATATTGTATTGAAGAGGATTAAACATCCTTTTCCTTATGGGATAAGTTGGTTTTTAGATGAACACACAGTGGAGGTGAAATAAAAGTGTTTGGTGAGCTTTGACACTGGACCTTACAAAGATGAGGTATTGTGTAATGTGGTATCTATGAGTGCTTTCCATGTTCTATTAGGTAGACCTTGACAATTTGATAGGAGAGCTTCACGATTGCAAAATAAATTTGGTCACAATAGAGAAGGATGATTAGAGATTCAATGTGGTTCCCTTGAAGGAGGTAGAGGGGAGAAGTGCAAGGAATATGAGCATGGTAAATAGTTACTATTTGGAGGTTAGTATGTATCAGAAGAAGGATCTTGATTGTAGATCATAGAACAAGTTGGTATCAGACTGTAAGAAGGGTAAAGTGGAGAAACATAAGAATTTTGTTGCTAATCAAACTTGCAGTAGAGCTAATTCAAATTTGTGAAAGAAATGAGGTAGTGGTAAGAGTTATGATGTTGATAGGAGGTATGAAAAAAGAAGTACATAGTAGAGTAAGATGATGGATCTGATAAAAGTTGAAGCATAAGTGTAGAGATAGAGAGCTACAACATGAGATATATGTCCCACATCCTGTCAAATGTTCATAAGTTTCTCTTATGGAACATTTTATTATCACAAGGGGTTTTTGATGTAGGAGCATCCTTGGGTCGTTGGAAATCTTGCATCACCCAAAATATTTCCTTTCAATTTTGTTCCTATTTTTAGTTTTCTGTATTTTTGGTGGTGTTCCTTGGTTTTAGATAATTTGCTGCTGTGAACCTGGGGGTTTGTTCTGGACATCATGTTTTATGTATGTCTAGGTTTTCACCTCAATTGGATACTTCACTATGGAGATATTAAATATTCATGGTCAATTCTGTGTGTTCTTCATATTCTAACGGTTAGTATGAGTTTTCCGATTCGGCGAAGCAATTCTTGATTGAAGAAGCTTGGTGAATCATCTCCCAATGTTCTTGGATATTTGGCCAACATATCTCTTGGATCACACATCATTTCTATAATATGATATTAATATATTTATGATTTGGGTCCTAACCTATATTTGTTGTATTGCATTTTCTCCTTCTTGGAAAATGTAATTGATCTGGCCAACATATGAGTTGTGAAGGCTCTATCTATTGAAGCTCTTGATATTTGTTTGAGGCGATGAGGAAAGGGAATAAAGAAGATAACCTTGGGAGGTTATCATTAGGGTCTAGGTCTATATTTATTTTATAATCATACATGTATGCCAAAATGGTACAGGAGCACCTAGGTAAGGCTATATTGTAACCTAGGGTTCCTAGTCAAGTTTTGGCTTGTAGTGGTCTTAGCCAAGCCAATAGTAAAGTAAAAGGGCTAGATAGTCCTAGAGTATGTTTTTTTTTGTTAGGAGGCCTAACTAAGTCATTTGGTGTGCTTAAAGTATTGTTTTTCCCAAATTTGGGAAAGTTGGCAAATGTTACAAATATTGTGGAAATGTTGTGGAAACATTGCATTTGTGCATTTAGAGGACTAAATTGAACAAGAAAGGGGTAGGATACCTATTTAATGATCTAGTAAGAATAATTATGCATTTGGTTGAGTTTTATAGCTAGTTGACCAAGTTTGGATGTAAGATTGCCAAAGTTGCCGACAACTTTGCAAAATTGAAAATGTTGTCATTGACAACATTTCTCGCTTCAAGTGCATTTTTGAGCATATGGTTATGTAACTGTCTGAAATATTTGGTGTGTGTGTGAGGATAAAATATTTAAGGCCTCCCTCGACCTATGTGAAGGGTTGGACAAAGTTGGGAACAATTTGGTTAATGAATGTAGCAAATTTTCTAAGCAATTTTACCACTGTTAGTGCAATTTTCATTCATTTTGTCATTTAATAGATTGATCTCTAAATTGTAACTTGTGAATGAGGTAGTAGATGTGAATAATTGATTCTTTGTGTGTGTAGATAGTTGTTTGGTTCTATTTCATTACATTTTTTAAATTGTTTTGGTTTTAGCACTATCGCTGGCCTGATCCGGACAGTTTTTGGTTATGGGGACATAACTCATTTGCCCACCATGGCATCTATATGATTCATTGGGATTTATGAGATGACTCTTTTTACATTAATTGTGAAAAATATTGGGCCCTGGAAAGAAAGCTTTTTATTTTTCCAGTGATGCCCTAGACGAGCCAGAGGAGCATGGTTAGGGATCACAGTGAATTGCAGAAGCATTTAGAGGGATTGAAGGAATTGGTTTCTTCAATCTGAGAAAGTGGAGAGGAGTATATGAGTGTGAGGAAGTCCCATTCCCAAAGGGAAGTTTTGGTGAGGAGTTCTACAGGGTGAAAGAACAAACCCTTGTGGATGTTGTCAATATTTTGGAAAACCCTTGTTTTTAGGCCTAAATATAGCAACCCACTGTACAGACAGGTTGGGAAGGTGAGACCAAATAAATCCAAGAGGTTTTCAAAAAGGGTACCAGGAAATACAATTTGTTTTCCACATTTCTAAGCAAATTTTGGATTTATGTGCCAAAAGGTGTGTTTTAAGGCCTAATTCCATGTAGCCCTATTTTGTTCAAATTGAAGCAAATTATGGAAATTGATAAGGATTTCATTGCATTTTTATGTTGATAAGCATTTTCATGGATCCAATGCCCTAGAAATAAACCTTCCAATCCATTGGTAACTAGTTTTGGTCATGTTTGATCATTTGGTGTGGAGGATGTAAGAAGACATCCATGCAGCATGTTAGTGGTTGAATTGATTTCATTATTGGTGTAGACAAATTGAAGAGGTGGAGGATTGAGAATGGGATCCTTGTGAGTTAGGGTTTCTAAAGGACCCTAATAAACTATAGAAGTGGCCTAGAGAAGACCCTAAGAGAAGGTAGGGTTGGAGAGCAAGGTTTTTCCTTACATCAGATTGGTATCAGAGCAAGTTAAAGACTTGGAATTCATTGTATGTCTCTATATACTGGTGAATCAATAGGGGAGATCAGTATGGTGACTAATGTAGAGTTAGCCAAAGAGATGGGTGAAAAAAAGGAGAAAAATAGACTCCTTAAAGAAGCCTTAGAGGAAGTGAGAATAAAACTACAAGAAGTTGTTGAGGGTGTAACCACCCAAATTTGGACTGTCGCAACTATGGACCCTATTTGCCCTAAGTGTGATCATACCCTTGATTTATGTCCAAACGACCCTGTTACTGCTTGGCATAATTCTTTAAATCAATTTAATATCCTAGGTGATTTTTATCACTGATTTATATTAACTATTATAGCCATACAATTAAAATCAATTTTGACCAATCAAATCAAATCAAAATCAAACATGGCTATAGTATTTAGCTATAAAGGAATTAAATAAATCCCTGAATCAAATACCCATTTGCAATTAACCCATTCCCCTAGCCTATTTAATTTTATTAAAATGGCTATAGTCCCCTAATTATTAAAAAGTAATTAAATTGTTTAAATAATTAATTCCCATGTTTTTAAATGAATTAAATAAGTTTATTTCATTTATTAATATTCCCCTAAACCCCAACCTAACCTATCTCAACCACTTCTACCCTGGGTTCTAACCC
>MU225993.1:700207-725728 GCA_018584345.1 Thuja plicata
AGGAATACTTAGCAACTCCACCCACTTGAGAAAGTCCACTTTCTCAAGCTGGACTTTCTTAAAGTCCATATTCTCTTACATCCCCCCTTCCCTCTTTAAGGCCTTCATTAATGCCTTCATTAATAAATATTCCTTAAGCCCATGTCTCTCCCATGCCTTATTAATGCCTTGGGCATTAATGGCTTTTACATATTCATTTATGAGTCTCCAAATTCATAAATGAACCTTGTCCCCCCTCTCTCTCTCTCCCATTCTTCTATAAATAGAAGCCTATTTTGAGAGCAAATAAGCCTTCACCTTAGATCAAAAATACATTGTTATGCTGTTAGATTCACTCTAGACTCACATTTCATCCATTTTAGCATGCTAGTTTATTGTTTTCATTTCATGTTTTCAAGCTAGATTGTATGCTTTCTCACATTTTTAGTTAAAATTCGAATCAAAATCCTTCATGCTCGGATAGTATTGGTCACTGGTTTGGAGCATATTCTTAGGGCTAGATATGCAACTAATCACACTTTTTCTAGTTAGAAGGCAATAGGCCGATATTAGTGATTTCTAACATTTTATCTAACCATTTGAGCTAATGCAATGACCTATTGAGTGTTTGTGTCATTTTCAATAGGTACCCATTAACACAACAGAGAGGGAACCACAGATAAAGAGAAAGAAGGTGAAAGTAGTGACAAAGGTAAGAAGAAGATTGATGAGGAAGATATCATCCATGAACTAGACCCTCCATTGAATGAAGCACCATTCTTGAAAGTGATTAAGGTACTAGGTGGAAAGGCACCAGAAGGCATACCACTATTTAGTGGGAAAATGGATATTGGGACAGTGATGGAATGGATTGAGGGGATGAAAAACCACTTTGAGTGTGAAGGTGTTACAGAGGCACAAAAACTAAAGGCTACACAGTCAAGGCTAAGAGGATCAACATTGACATGGTAAAAGTATCTGCAAGATGAAAGAGTTAGAATGGGTAAGAAGCTTATATCTAACTAGAATGCCATGGTGACTAAAGTGAAATAAAACTACCTGGCAGAAGATTATGAAATACAACTACATAGAAAGAGACAAGGTCTGAGGAAAAAAGTCTTTGATGTGGCCTCTTATACAAAGGAGTTTCAGAAATTGTGTCTCAGATCAAAGATTCAAGAAGAGGAACCTATTAAGGTAGCAAGATACTTGGGTGGTCTTAAATGGAACATTCAAGAAGAGATAAGCTTATGGAATCCAACCACTATTCAGAAGTGCCACCAATTAGCTCTTAAGGTGGAAGAAAGGAATAAGAAGAAAGGGGAGTCTAATTTTAGAGGCAGAGGTAGATGAAGAGACCAAGGGGGTCATAGAGGTGGGTATCAAGGCAGAGGTAATGAACAAAGAAACTAGGGAGAGTCTAAGATGATGGAGCATGGTAGTGAAACTACTCCAATATTGGGCTTTACCAAAGGTAGAGGTACTCAAGGAGGCTCTAGCAGAGGGATAAGTTTAGGTAGAAGCTACTCATACTTTGCAATTATGAAATTCTATACTTGTGGTCAATTGGGTCACCCTGCCTATAGATGCCCTGATAAACCTACTTCATCAATAAATGGTAAAAGGATTGCATATGATCATGAAGACACAATGAGTGTAAAGACACCTGAGGTTGATCCCATTGAGTCACAGATGGGATAAAATCTAATGTTCATAAGAGTTATGATTCAGTAGCCAATCAAGGATGAACCCAAGCATAGGAGAGCTTTGTTCAGAATTAGATGTAAAATTCTTGGCAAAGTTTGCAAAGTTATTGTGGATTCAGGATCCATAGACAATATCATATCAGAGGAAGCTGTAAAAAAACTCAAATTGGCAAAGATACCTCATGTCAACTTGTACAAAGTGACATGGTTGAATAAAGGGAAGAGTGTGTTGGTGAATGAGAAGACTTGGGTGGAGTTTTCTATTGCAGGATATAAAGATAAGATTATTTGTGATGTGTTGCCTATGGATGCATGTCATTTTCTATTAGGAAAGCCTTGGAAATATGATAGGGGTGCAGTATATGATGGGAAGGATGATTCCATATCTTTCAAGAAAGATGGTAGAACTTTCAAAATTTAGTCCTTGTTGGAAGAAGATGAGCCACAACCCAAGACTCCTAGTGTCTTATTGAGTAGTAGAAAAGAGTTCATTAATAACTTTAAAGATGAAGGAAGTGAAGGATATGAAATTTTTCTCAAGCCTAAGGAGGAAGGAAAGCCTAAACAAGAACCTTTTCCATCAGAAATATGAGAGTTACTTGAAAAGTATAAGGATATAGTTAGTGATGATACTCCTACAACTTTACCTCCTAGAAAAGTGATAAGTCATCAAATTGACTTTGTGCCCGGTGCATCATTTCCAAATAAGGCAGCCTATAAGCTTACTCTAGATCGGAACCCAAAGGTGGCTAGACAAGTGCAAAAACTCCTAGATCAAGGGTTAATTAAGAAGAGCATTAACCCATGTGCCATACCAGTAGTGTTGTCATCCAAAAAAGGTGGAGATGGAGGCTTTGTACAGATTCAAAGGGCCATAAACAAAATCACTATTAGGTATAGATTTCCCATACCCCATGTTGAAGTTTTTTCTTGCAGAATCAAAATAGATTAATAATTAACCAAATATATGACTCCCAACTCCTGATTATAAAAAGATAAAGTCTAATTGATGAGGATTAATCCTCCTTCTTTGAGCTCCACAAACTCAGGTGACTGTACCTTAAATAGGTTATTGCTTCTTAGTATCTATAACAGTAGATTAGGGTCACACTGATTTTCCTATTTCCTTTACTGTATCAACTAATAGAATAAGATGATTATGATCAATTTGACACAGAGATTAATAAGCCACACCATGAACATACCAATAACAAATATAAGTGAAATAAGGATTCTCATCCTTATTCTTTTTAGAGTTCTTTAACTCAGGAAGGCTAAGTAGATAATTATCTCTCCAAGGAATCAAAAAGTTGAATTGTATTCTTTAATAAACCTACTTAAGCATGTATATTCTTTATAATCAGAAAAGTAAATGATTGTTTTCTTTGATGTTGATGATGAAGAACTGCCTATCAAACCCTAGACCAATGCCTTAATCTTGGGCAAGGAGTTAAATGAGATATAAATCCACAACAAGATAATAAATGGAAATACACATGTAGTTCAGATAGAGTGCCTTACAAACTACCTTTTCATTCCCATATCCCTATATCAAATCCTCACACTAATGTTTAACCCTCTGGAATTACTCATAAGAATTACTCCCTCCTTTAAAGAAACTTATAAGCAATTACACAATTACCTTATAACTGGTATGTTTAAGATGCCTTACAAATTAAACATACAAGAGCATAAACATAAATATAAGAAGAAAAAAAAGATATAGAATAGGAAACTCCACTGTATTTTATTAATATGTCGCTGCTTCAATACATTCAAAAGACTAAAATTTTAAAAACTTAGAAAAAAATGAGAAGTCTGCCTCACAGTTATATATTTCACCATCCTTAAAATATGTTACATCTTTCTATTTATAGAGTACTATCCATCTTGGAATCCTTAAATATTAAGGATGCAACAAGCTTTGAATGGCTAGACCTAACCCTAAAGGTAATAAAAGACAAAATTATAATTAGGCCTTCAAGAAGTGGAAAGACAAAATAAGGAAAAGATCAAATCTGATTTCCAAATCTTTGATAGATGGCACCTTTGTCCATAGATATTCTGGCTAACCTCTTGTAGTTATTGTGAGACCTAGTGACCGCCAATATAGGATAAATTACACTAGTCTATTTGATGACTATCCTCCCCGTGCTCATAGATCATGTGCCGTGTGCCTCTTTACTCCTCATCCAATATATCTAGGTCAACGACTGTAGACTTTTTCTTCTTGGGCTTGGTGATGTTATCCCATTCTGTAACCTCTACCTCTGAAGGCTAGTTAAAGCTCTGGATATTTTGTAATTGTTCCTTTTGTCTGGCCCATCTGGCATCTATGATGAGATTGACATCTGGACTGCCTCACAATAGGTGTGGAATAATCATGCTCAAGGCCTTTCTTAAGAATAGTTTATTCAATCTAAGGACTACTCCTCCCATCATGATGTGCATTTAACTTATCAACCTAGTGACGTATACTTGAAATGGTCGGCACAATATGTGCACTATGTTCCTTAAAGAGTCATTATGCTTATGCTGTAGGAAGGTAAGTAATGCATAAAAGAACCCTACACTAGTGCTATAGGAAAAGAATACACTTATCTCCTTACTGAAATGAATGCTAGAAATTGAAAAATCTACTTAAACCTATACTTTCAACCTAGAACATCCATTATAACTATTCTTGCAGATGCTGCAGGAACATTCACAAGGTACAATGCTGCAGGAAGAAATTGTAACTTCTATCTGAAATACTGGAAATACAGGAAATGCTGGAAATGCTGAAAGAAAATCTATTCTATTCTAACCTATTCCACCTCCCAAGTGGGCCCCCTTGGTTGGTTTCTGCTAATCTATTAACATAGAACGTAAACCAAGAATTACTTCATTTTATTTCAAAAACTCATTACGTAAAAATGATACATGAAACTTAAAATAACTTGCTGTAAGATATAATAGTTTTCTTCCATAAACTTCTCTCTCTAACTTTTTATAACTGCAAACTATCGGTCCAATCCCTATAAATAGAGGATCGAACACTTATTACAAAAAAGAAAAGAAACTATCTTGCTGAAAACATGCCAGAGAAGAAGATGGAAACACAATAGCCCGCGGTGTGGGTAATAAAGCTTGGGCGACCAGTTCAACATAATAAAGTGTAGAGGGAATATAGTAGCACTACATCCCCGCATCCTGGAATAGTGGCTCCTTTATTGTAGCATTCGTGTCTCCTGGTGCTATGATGATCACTCCACCGTAGCTGGTCCTCAACAGTCTTCCTTGAATGCTGTCGACCACTCTCCAGCCACTTCCTTTCCTGACAAGTTAGTTGTGATGCGGAAATATTCATGCAACAAGCTTAATCAAATTAAATCCAGATATTAGAACATATATTCTGATGGTTATATGAAATACTGCACTATATGTATAATATTAGCAAAATATGTCACAAATATCTACCCATAGTTTATCAGTTCTAACTGGACTTTATCACAAGTTTTAACTGACTAGGTTCACAAATGTCTTGTCAGAAATTACAACAGAGCATTTAAAATTATACAAAATAAAGGCAATAATTTGGCCTCATCAACATCTGTTACAAACTTATTGAAGTCTGTTTATGCTTTAAAAGCCTCATCTAAAGTCTTATTAAATCTATCCATATCTAATGCAACATTATCTGATATAAATGCCTCTTTAATAGGTAGTAAGTATCAAATTCACCTTTCCAATCTGATATTTCTTTGATCTTATTATCATCTCCCTTTATTGGAGGAATAAATCTATTATAGTCTAGCCCAAACATACTGATTTTGGCTCGTATTTTATTTTCCTTTCCTTTGAAGAAAGACAAAGTGGCTCCAATCTGCTCAATTTCTTCTCCTACTTGACAAAAAATCTCAGGGAGATCTGCCCTAAGTGGTTGTAAAGCTGCTAGTCTTTCAAAAAGTGTCGCCCTCCCTGACTAAGTTCCAAAATAAGGATTCAAAGTTGAAATATAATTATTGACCTCTGTTTCTAGGTCAGGTAGCTTGCTAAAATCATTATAAACCAAATCAACTTTTCCCAAGTTAGGATGTCAATCCTATGTTGCAGAACCTTCCACAAGGCTTCCAAAGCCACTTTGTTCTGATCCTTGATTGCTCGCTCTATTCCTTTGGAGAAATATTTAGTAGTCTCACTCTGAGCATCTAAAACCTATTTAGGAGGAGTAAAGATAGCCTTGGGAGCCTCTTATATATTTTTACTCAATTCCTCCACCTTTCCTTCTAGTGTCATGATCTTGATCAAGCATAATTCTCTATACTTCACAACAACACTTGATTCATCAAAAATCTTCTGATACCTTTTTGACATCTTCTCTGCTTTATCCTCATTGAGTTATGAAAAATGTGTGAGAGCTTGAGATATCTCCAAGTCACTAGTATTGTGGATAGACCAAATGATCTTATCCCCATCTTTCTTTTCTTGCACATTGATTAGAGAAGGCTTTTGTGTTTTAGGTGCAAGGGACCACATTGCCAAAGTTTGAGATCGTGGATCATATCCACATCCCTTGATCATGTCACCAATGTGTGTTTCAGAAGACAAGTTTGCATCAGGCTACCTTATGATCTGATCAATGATGAAGGCAGAAGCTAGATGCCATCCTTCTACAAGAAAAATCCCACTAGACTTAACCAAATGCCTAGCTTCCTCTGGTGTCAATGTTTCAGTTTAAGGGTCATATGCTTGCAAGGCCTATAAAAAATCACTTGGCACTGAATCACCCTCAATTAATTGTAATTGGGATCCAATTTTGTGTTGTTTTACCCAAATAAAAAAATCCTTGAACTCTTTAGTTTTGATGAAATTATCATCACTCATGAACTGTTCCTGCTATAGCTCCCTTTCATATTGGCATAGTAGGAGGGGCATTTCAAATTCCTCTTGTACATCCCCTCTTACTTTCTTCCCTTCTCTAATGGATTTCCTCAGCTGGTGGTCATAGGCTCTGTTTCTAGTAATTAGGGCACTTATCTTATCCTTTTTATTCTCTTGTTCCTTGGCATAGGAAGGCTCCCCTGATTCCATTTTCTATTTATTTTTAGGTGTTTCATTAGTCACCTTAATGTTAGGCACATTTGTAAGGGATACCTCTATGTTTTTCTCTGTGGATGGTGGCTGATCCATGGGAGGAGGGCTATGAACTGAATAGCCTCCATCACTTTCTTCATCATACTCTGAAGAATAGTGCTTCTCTGGACCTCTTTCTTTATCTTCAATCAACTCCTCAAGTTGATTGCACAAGGTATTGTATGACTCCATCATCTTTACGAGTCTGTACATATAGGGTATATCTATAAAGAATCCCTCAAAGGGAATTCCCTTCTTTATTTGTTTCTCTAGGCTTATCAGATCCTGGTATTGATCAGCCCTTCTTGACACTTCTTCATCCTCTAGGATGTTTCTAATTAAATCCCCCTCTACAAAATCTTCATGTTCTTTTATAGATGTTATGATTGGAGTCAAAAGTTTCTTGGAACTCTTAATAAAACCCTCTGGGTCTATATACCTATATATGGCTACACTCATTCTATATTGACTCAACCATTTGTTCACTAAATCTGTAGCTCTTTTACCAATCATGAAATTCAAAATCTTTAATTGTCTGGGTGTAAATGTTCATTTCCTATGGGGAGCCAGATGAATTCTTCTGTAGCTATCCTAGGAGGCACACATTTTGGGAGTATATGAGGTGGCTAGGAACATCCATAAACCCTTATTAAAAGTAAATGTCTTCTCAAAGTAGAAATCTCCCCAATTATGGTCTCCTGGCCATTTATCCATAAATTGACAAGGTCTAAGGAGTTTTAGTACCTTGGTGGGAAATCTTGTCATATTTGCACCTAGCATCTCTAAAATAAAATATGCAATCCAATTATGAAAAGCACAATACTCATTTTCATTGGAGGTGAAGTTCCAAACCCTAAGCCAAAGTTGTACAGGGTTTGGTTTTCCATGGAAATATATTCTAGGTGTTAAATTCTATGTGTCCAAGCTGTTAACATTGAAGTATAAGATTGAATGCATTAAAAGAGAATAATGCAGAAATATAGGGTTGGGCATTGTATATATATCAATAAATGCTTGATTCATCTTGTCTATGACATACTATATGTAGTCATAATCAGTGTTGACATGTGAATTTTGTAGATCCAAGATGATCATTAGAATTTCTGTAGTCAATCTCTCAGGGCCCCCATCTACTCCCAAAACTTTACATAGTCCATAAGCAATGTAGTTCACGTAGAAGCTTAAATCTTTGTAAAAATAAGGTGCAAAACCTAGTATGGCAACAATATAATTCCTATTTGACTTTGGTGTATGGGCCTAGATTAGCTTAGCAACAATGGTAGTTTCCCTGGTATATCTACTCTGCAGCCTTAGCAGATCAATCTTAGTAGTACAAGGATGGTATATGTCAAAGGATTTCATGAAAGAGGCCCTATCTAAAGTAACCAGAGCTGTTCCATAACTCTTCTTAATAGTTTTGGAGAGGGGATCATACTTTTTTTCTAGATCAACTAACAAGTCTTTATCTACAAAGATATCAGGGCCTATCAACTTCACTAAGCCTGATGTCCATGGGTTTGATATAGGAATTGGGTTATCTTTAATACTTTAAAAATACTTGAAAAGATGATAAGCTAAAACCCCTGGAGTCCTAGGATCTCTACAATATGCCAAATCATCGGTAAAGAGTTCTTCATTTACCTTTTTGCCCTAATTGCTTCCTGACAGTAGATTCAAAAATTCCTTAAAATAGTTCCTCTTTCCTTTCTGGTCATCTTCTGCTTCTTTACTTGCTCCACTGGTTGAAGCTCCACTCATAGTTGGTTTTCTCATCTTCACTAATTTCTGAATATCTCATTGAAACAATTCTATTTTAAAAGACAAGCCCTTTACTGTAAATTGCTCTAAAACTCACACAATTCTCTATTTCTGAATGCTCTGAAAAATTATGCAATCTCTCAGCTCTGTAACTCTAAAAACTTTGTAAACTAAAATGTATGAAACCTATGTCTATTTATCATTTAGGAATCAATGCATCAATCTAGCCAAGGATTGGAAAGATTCATTCAGTCACTTCTGTCTTAATTCTACGTACCCTGACATTAATTCTTTCCCTAGCCGTGACATTTGAAGTTGACAGGTGATCAATTTTGAATAGTCCAGTTGGGATAGTCATGAGTACTTTTGTCAATTTTAAAACCTCATTATATGCAAAATAGACCTGATATTCAATATGATTGGCTTATAGTATCATAGCTCATCAAATTTTATACACACTATCAAGATCCTTTTACTTTAATATGTTAAATCTTTACGTCATGGTTCGAGACAAAACCCTTGTGACTTTACCTTACTTTGACCATAGTTCTCCTGGCGATCACATGATTGTTCTATCTCTCACTCGTTGAAATTTAGCCTTAACCTTGGGTTGATCCTGAGATTCAATGCACACCACATGAACTGAATCTTATCATTGGCTTAGATCTTTTCTTATTAACCCAGCTCTCAGTGCAACTTAACCTTTCTTCCTTTAGAGATCACGTGACTAAACAAATTCAAAGTCGTTGAAGGTTTTGATTAACCATGATTTTGTTCAGAGATTTCATAGTAACCATACGATCTGAATCTCATCAAGGACCTACCCTGAGTCTCTTAATCATCTTATACTTACTGAATCTGTCTGGAGAATTTGCGACTACCATTGATCTCCTTTTAATTTGACGGTTTGCACTGAATCTCTTAAGTTTTAACCTTAACTTCAGTTTGTCATGAGATCACGCAACTGAAGGCTATCTCAAGGTTGCCAAATAAATTTCTTAATCATAGGTTTTTCCTTGAGACTTCACACACACCACAGATCTCTGAATAACTTAAACATGTGTCAGCATCTGAATCATTATCTCTGAATCACTGAGAGCCTTGTGACCTTTTGTATTTTCTAAGTGATTTAACGACAGTCACAAGATTTGAACTTAATCTATGGTTTAGATTAATTTGTATCAAAACTTGACCTAGTTCTATCTAACCATAGTTCATTTGAAGACTTAGCGATTGAGTGAATCTATAGGTTGCTAAAGGTTTCATGTAACTCAAGTTCTATTTAGAGATTAAATGTTAGCCTTCATATCTTATTTCTGTAAATGGCTAGCGTTAAGTCTCTCAAACTTTATGTACTTTATGAAATCCTTCTGAGATTACGCGCCTACCCTTGATTCTTTCTTAATCCAATGGTCTGCGCCAAATCTCTTAAAATCTTACTAATCTATACTTTTGTCTTATGATTAAACGCGAACCACATGATCATCTTAGCATCCACAGTTATTGTTAGATCTCGTAAGATTTTACTTAACCCTTGGTTCTTTCATAGATCTAACGACTGAATGAATATAACAACCGTTCTTTAACCTTGGTAAGTTTGTGAGACTTAGCGACTGAAAGAAACTTGAAGTCTCCATATGATTTCTTAACTTAGGGGTTCCTCTGGATATTTCATGCCAACTACATGATCATCTTCTGATCAACCATCCACATTTAATCTCTTAATCCTTTAAAGAATATTATTTATTTTATGAGATAACACGACCAAGGCTTTGCGCTGAGTCTCCAAACAAAAAAGAATATTTGGACATGGTTAGGAGATTTAGCGACTAACTTAAAACATGTAAAAGAGCACATAGCTTAAGTCACTTAAATTTCATGAAAAAAGTAACTGCAAATTAGAAACCAGCTACAAAGAACTAGGGTTTTTTGCTCGAAAAGGATAGAAAATGACCTAGGACCTAGGGTTTCACATCTATTATTGAATTTATTGCTTGGAGATCAACATCTAAATGAAATTTGATAGCACTCTAGACAGGTTTTGACATTTTAGGCAAAAATATCACTGGGAACCCAAAATGTTAATAGCAAGACTCAAAAATAGGAAACATACCCAACAATTGCTCTATCTGAGGATGTTTGAACGCAAGTTCATAGAAATAACCACAGATATCTCAGATGTTAGGATTGGATTATACTAAGAGGGGGGTGAATAAGTATAATAGCACTTTAAATAAATTCTTCAACTACTTAACCATTAATTAAACATTTGCAGTAAAGTAAAGAACATAAGTAAATGACACAGTACTCATAACACCATATTTGTTTATGAGGAAACCTTGGCCAAGGGAAAACCCTGGTGGGGATAATACCCACAAGCTTGCACTAAAGTATAGTGTCCCTGTAAGGAGACCTAGCCCTGTTAGGAGCTGAATATTACATAGTACATTTCCTTGTTAGAGGAATAAAAACCTTGTTAAAGGTTCACAACACCCTGTTAGGGGCTTCTGAGCTTACAACTCTTAAAATACATTTCAATTACAAAAGTTCTTAGTCATGAACAAAACAAGCATCACTAATGCTTTGATAGTTCCTTTATAGTTCTTCAATCATCTCTGTCTTTCTATGCTCTTCCTTTCACATATCTTCTCTCCCACATCACTATTACATCCCACATACAATCTTTACCAAAATGATCTTACATATATATCTCTCAACTTTACAAAGTCGGCTCTCAGTATGAATATTACAAATAATACTAAGTCGATCTTCAATACAAAATATAGTTAATATAGTAAACATTAAATACATAGTTGGAACTATTTCATAGTTAATTTGTAGGCTATCAAAAACCAAAATACAACTTCAATTTCCTGGACTCCAAGTCATACTCCCTCAATCTTCGTTGTTGTCCAACTGCTCTGTATCACTGTTCTTCTACAGTCTGTCTATCTTCAAATCCTTCTAACTCACCGTAGACTTAACCAAATCCAAATCAATCTTAGGTTGAGGTCAAACATACTCCATAGTGTCTTCCTCTACGCTCACTTTCCCTAATTCATTGATCTCTATCTTTGACATCAAAAGTAATTCTGTATCTCTACTACTATACTTAGTCAATTTTGAAACATCAAAACTTATCTTCAAAGTAATCGAACTTAAACCCATATGTGTTGCCATAAATGACAACCAAAAATTGAATCATATTTACCAAATTTTATCACTTTCCAACAATCTCTCCCTTTGGCATTGATGGAAACCCTTGACAAAAAATTGATTAAGTGTTCCAACCAATCAAAAACTATCTCTTCTTCATATTTTTCTCTCTTTCTTTTATTATATTACATATATATTTTTAATTTTTCTTCTCTTATTTTTTTTTTTCTTCTGTTCTCCCCCTTTGACAACAATGAAAAAGGTGCATATAAAGCCATAAGTTTTAGTTCTTTCTTACCAGTTTCAGAATATCCTGAGAAGAGTCTTCCAAAAGATTCACTTCTATGCTCCAAGTCTTGAACAATATCTGACTGATGTGAATCAAACCATTCATTACAAATGATGCGGTTTCGGCCTCTTTCAATTTTGTGGGTAAACCTTTAGTTAATGAATCTGCAACCTTCTCCAAATCTAAGAGATGAGCTTCAAGTATGGATAACTTCAGAGTGACAAAGCTCCTCATCAAATTAAATCTTTTCAATACTCTCTCTTTTTCATTTTCTTTTGTGTCTAGTTCTGTTGTGGTCTATGAAGATGTTCCAACCATCCATCAAACTATTTAGAGTTTCCCTTTCCTTGGCAATAATGTCCTCAACATTATGAATATGTCTAATCAGATTCATGCAATAGCTAAACAATTTTCTCCCATGACCAATGCAATGCTTTGCATTTGTCAAACAAATTTTTATAATCCCTAAGTCCCATGTGATGGACTTGTAGACTTATGTCAGCTTCTTCTCTGAATATGTTTTCTCTACCTTCTCCTCTGCAATCTTTAGAAAATTTTCATAATGTCCATCAAACTCATCAAGTGTAATTTTCAAGTTCTCAATGTCATCTTTGTACTGGAAAACTATAGGTACTAGAAGCAATTTATTTATAGTATCAATAGCTCTAGTGATTACTTTTTTCTTCTTGTCTCCTTTCTGTTCAGATCTTTCTTTTGCTTTGTTTAATATTGTAAATGCCAGCTTTACCAATTCAACTTCATCCATGCTATCCACATTTATGTCACTACATGCCAACAATGAAATAGATGATGCGTTTAACTCTTTCATTTCATCTTCTTTCTGTTCTATCATTTTTTCATCATCCTTTTTCTTCTCAACTTCCTGTTTCTGTTCTGTTTCATCTGCAATAGAGGTGTCCAAATTTCCTGCAAAGGGGTCCTTCTCATCTACTGAGGGGTCAAGGATCATAGCCACACCAGAGGCATAGAAATCTGGTTTAGGGTTTTCTTCACTCTTCTCTGTGGATGTCTCTATCACCTTTGATCTCTCACCCATTCCCAATTGTGTGGGTGAAGTGGTTTTAGGAGGTGAGGGCCTGTTAGAATTAGAACTCATCAGAATCTTCTCTAATGCCTTCTGAGTTTCCTCAGTCACTTCATCATACTTCCTCACCATTATTTCAATAGTATAACCTTGGTTCTTAACAAAGGTTTCAATTCTTTGAATATACTATCCCTCTCTTGTACTGATAACACAGGCAACATGTTATCAATTTCTTTATTTTTGATCTGATCATCTTCAATTTGTGCCAAGTGTTTTATGTTCTCCAATTTTGCATACAGGTCTGTAGGTATACTTCCTTCAATTTCTAAAAGAGTCTTCTTAAATGTAAGAAAATGATCTATCACAATGTCTTCTATCTTCAACTTGTCTGATTCCTCATACCTGTTATAGTATTTGTCAATGGTAACCAATTTACCTTGCTCTAGTGCTCTTTTCTCTAGCATCTTCATGTCTAGTTTCCAAATGTGTTTTACTATTTTCTTCTCTTCTCCTATTGTGGTTTTCTCTTCAGGTGATTTAGGCTTACTTGATCTTGTAACTCTAGGGGTGACATCCCTTGCTTGCTTTGTTTTTTGTTGTGGAGGAGGTGGAATTTCTACCATAACTACCTCAGGAGTGGAAGGGGCATCAGTGCTTCAACTTGCTACTCCAAGAGATCTCTCTACCATCTTCTTCTTGAATTATTTCAATTCCTCTTCTGTTAGTCCAGATTTTACACTGCAGTCATGAATAAGGTTAGCAATTTTCCTTTTCCTTTGTCCTCTAGACTGGTCCTCTTTCACCTTTGCTAATTTTTCTTCATAGGTTCCCCATCTTTCTTCAGTTGTATCTACTTCTGATGCAAGAACATGTTCTACTTGCATGGTGAGTACTTCAGAACTGACTTCATACCCCATGGGGTAACACCATTTCATTCTAGGTGTAACTGCTTCAAAACATACACAATCAGTTTCAACCATGAAACAAATTGTATCCTTGTACTTTTCCACAATGTCCTCATGTAACCTGTATCTTGTCTTCATCTATTTCTGAATAATTTTGATCATAGCAAATAGTTCTCCATCTACCCAAGTAGTATTCTGCCTTTTGTAACTCTGTGAAATTAGTATGCCAGTGGGTACTCTAGGCTTCCAACCACTAGGATGTAAACCAGGAAACTTGTGCTCAATAGGAATGAACATATGTATTAAAAACAAACCAAATATGAAAGGTTTAGTTCTATCCTTCTTTACTAGCTTCACATTCTCCAAAAATTGTTGAGCCATAACTTCGCATAGGTTATATTTTATGTTTTCCTTCACCATTCTCCATGCCATCATGATTACACCAGTAGATACTAAATTAGGTCTGCTACTATAGTAGAATTTATATCCGAGTATCATGGAAATCAATCTCACATCTTGCTAAAAGATATCATTTACTTCCATTGCCCTTCTGTCCCATTTAGAATGTGTTAGGGTTTCAAATTCTTTCTTCACATGCTTCTCTACAATAGGTATAACTCCAATGATCTCATGAATTAGGTCACTACAAATTTTCACAGGTTGGTCACTAATCCATATGAATTGATCATGAACCCTGGTCATCAATATCTTAAACCATTCATTTTCATCGAATTCGCATAAATCCATAACCTTCATTATGCTCAATTGACTGATGTGTTTGAATTCATCTCGCATGATTCCTTTTTCAGTCATATTTTCCACTTCAATAAGTATTTCATTGTCTCCCAATGTATCATACTTATAATGTATGTAAGCCCTAATGTCTTCTACATGCAATATGCCATGTGGGGTTTGTGAAAATGCTCCTTTCGGATCTCCTTCAAAAGACTTATAAGGATGTTTCTTGAGTTTGTATCTAGGATGATCAACAACATCAAAAATGATGGGTGCATCCATAGATAGATGATGTAAAATACCTTTCTTTCATTGAAATTCGGGTGTTATTCTCCAATTGATCACACATGGAAAATGTATAATAGTATGAATGCTTCTGCTCTCTGATCTCCTTAGCTCACTCTTTGTTAAATGGTGAATAGATAGGTCATCAAACAATGCTTTATACAAGTTAGGTTATAACTTTTATTTTCACTTTATACTATCCAGTCGACTACTAGATCTCGCAAACACAATATACAAGTCAGATGATGGTGCGCTCTTAGATATATAATCCATGATGTTGTCTTAGTTCACACACAAGCTTGCATGAGCTCAATTTATGAATTTTGGGGTAGGATAAATTCTGATGTCTGTATTCAATGTTCCTCCTAAGGCCATGATCAGCCAATTAGGTTGATTCTATCTTGCTACCTTCAGGAGAAGATCCAGTAGCATCTACTGACTCTCCCTGAATTGATGTCTCACTAGTTTCTTTAATCTTCCACATCTTACCACTTTTTCTATCTTCTTCTTTCTTAAAACAATTTTCAAAATCATTCTTCACATCTGCAATACTCTTGCCAGTATCATTTCCATTGTTCTGTGAATTCATAGGAGGTGGTGTTCTTCTGTTATCTACTCCATTATACCTGCAAAAATTTTCTATATGTCATGGATTATTGCATTTGTAACATATAGGAGGTCTTCTTTCTTGATTAACTTGTGACTTACAGTACTTTGTAATGTGTCCAATGTTATTACATTTGTAGCATGTAGGTTTCACTGTAGGCTCTCTTCCATTGTCTTTTCTATATCCTGATTGATTAGGTCTTCTGTATTCTACTTTCTTGTGCCCATATCCATTAAAATTAAAATAATAACCATAAATTTTTTTGAAAGGGGCATTACCTCTACATTCTCTCTTCATGTGTCCAAATTTGTTGCAACAAAAGCATCTACCTCTGAAAGTTGTGATATTCTCTTTAGGTTCTTCAATAGATGGTTTCACAGCATCAATCTTCTCATCTGATTTCTCTTCCTGATTCTTTGAACATTCAACTTCATTGAAGCCAATACCATTCATATCACCTTTAGGTTTCTTCTTGTCTAGCTATTCATCAATCAAGTCACTGCTGGTGTGAAGTTTCTCAATGTGATTTTTTTCTTCAACAAGTTCACCTTTCACAATCTGATTGTATTTTCCCAATTCCAGGTATTTGATCTTGTAGTTTTCAGCATCATCTATCATTTGATTCAATGCACTGTTTAAGGTTTCTTCAAATTTCTTCTTAGCATCCTTCTACATTTGTACTTCTATAGCCATAGACTTATTTTCAAGTTTCAGAGTTTCAATCTCTTCTTTTAGTTGCTTTACCTGATCTAAATTGTCCTCATCTGAGTCTTCTTTTATCTAGACCACAAGATCTTCTCTTTGACTTATGGAAAGCTCAAGCTGATCTTTGAGTTTCTTTATAAATTTCTCAGCTCTTCGCATGTTGAATCTCAATTCTCTATTCTCTGCTTTTTCTTTATCAAGGTCTTCAAGTGCAGCATCAAATTTTTCCTGCAGCATCTCCAAATCCATTATGATCTCCCTCAAGCTATTAGGCTTTCTCTCCAAGGACCAAAAGCTCTAATACCATTTGTTAGGATTGGATTATACTAAGAGGGGGGTTGAATCAGTATAATAGCACTCTAAATAAATTATTCAACTACTTAACCATTAATCAAACATTTACAGTAAAGTAAAGAACATAAGTAAATGACATAGTACTCATAACACCATATTTGTTTACGAGGAAACCCTGGCCAAGGGAAAAACTTGGTGGGGATGATACCCACAAGCATGCACTAAAGTATAGTGTCCATGTAAGGATACCTAGCCCTGTTAGGAGCTGAATATTACATGGTACATTTCCTTGTTAGAGGAATAAAAACCCTGTTAAAGGTACACAACACCCTGTTAGGGGCTTCTGAGCTTACAACTCTTACAATACAATTCAGTTACAAAATTTTTGTCATGAACAAAACAAGCATCACTAATGCTTTAATAGTTTCTTTATAGTTCTTCAATCATCTCTATCTTTCTCTGCTCTACCATTCTCATATATTCTCTCCCACATAACTATTACATCCTACATACAATCTTTACTAAAAATATCTTACATATATATCTCTCAACTTTACAAAGTCAGCTCTCAATATGAATATTACAAATAATACTAAGTCGACCTTCAATACAAAATACATTTAATATAGTAAAAATTAAATGCATAGTCAGCGCTCTTGCATAGTCAATGTGTAGGCTATCAACAACAAAAATACAACTTTGATTGCCTGGAGTCCAAGTTATACTCCCTCAATCTTCGTTGTTGTCCAACTGCTCTGTATCGTTGTTCTTCTGCAGTTTGTCTGTCTTCAAATCATTCTAACTCATCATAGACTAAACCAAATCCAAATCGATCTTAGGTGGAGGTAAAAAATACTCCATAGTGTCTTCCTCTAAACTCTCTTTCCCTAATTCATCAATCTCTATCTTTGACATCAAAAGTACTTATGTATCTCTGCTAGTATACTTAGTCAATTTTGAAACATCAAAACTTATCTTCAAAGTAATCAAACTTAAACCCATATGTGTTTCCATAAATGACAACAAAAAAGTGAATCATATTTACCATAGTTGATCACTTGCCAACATGGGATGCAGACCTCAACTAACCTAATATAGAAGGAAACACACAACAGAAAAGCAAACACACTTGTACATAATATACAAAGTTGTTGTGCATGGAAAACATAACTAATTTAAGAAAGGTTTCAAGAATTATCCATGCACTGGAAATTCAAATACCTCTCCCTCCATATTCCTTAATAAATATGAATCTTTTCTGAAAGTTTGATGAATAAAAAGGGGCCTAATCATAATGAATCAAAATTTTTATGCTTCCCCTTGTCTTCAGCTCTGACATTCCATTGAAGAACCAAGTCATGAGGCTGGAACTTCCCGTTACTTTCTCTTTTATCAAAAAGATACTTCATTTTCTACTGCAACTTGATGTTTTCCTTTTGACTATCTTTTCTAACTTTATCCAGTTCTACTAGCTGCAACATTCTTTCTTGCATAGGCTCAGAAACATCTAGCTCTTCATCCTGAATAAACTTTTACACTGGAAGAAAATTATTCAAAGGCATTCTAGATTGAATACCATATACTAGTTCAAAGGGATATTTCCCTATTGCTTTCTTCACAGTGCTCCTAGAAGCCGATAAAGCAAGTTTAAGCTTTGAATGCCAAGCTCTCTTATTTTTCTCAAGGGTCTTTTTCAGAATTTTCAATATATTCTTGTTATTTGATTCAGCTTGCCCATTGTCTTGGGGATGATATGGGGAAGAGTAAGACATCATAATTCCATATTTATCATAGAAATCCTTAAGTTCCTCTGACCTAAAACACATAGCATTATCCATTATCAATTTTATAGGGACACCAAATCTAGTAAGAATATTCTCCATCCAAAAATCAATAACCACCTTACTAGTTGCTTTTTTAGTGGGAATAGCCTCTATCCATTTTGTGAAGTACTCTGTAGCAACTAGTATCCAACTATGTCCACCACTAGATTTTTCTGAGAATTCCCCAATGAAGTCAATTCCCCATAGGGCAAAAGGTGCCTAAGCAACTATAGGGTTCAACAATAGAGCGCCTGAAAACTTCATCTTGCTTGAAAATATTTGACAGTGTTCACACTTTCTGACAAAGGAATGGGCATCTTTGAATAAACAAGGCCAATAATAGCCATACCTCAAGATTTTATGAGCAGTAGTTTTGGCAGAGTAATGTCCACCACACACACCAACATGTATTTATGCTAAAACCTTTTCAGCTTGACCTTGATCTAGACATAACAAAAGTACACCATTTCTGTCTTTCCAATATAGATGTCCTCATACTAATGTGTATATTTGAGCTTGCAACCTAAGAGTTCTCTTCTGATTATCAGTCATATTCTCAGGGCACTTAGCATTTTTGAGATAGTACATGATATCAACATAATAGGACCGTCTTTCAATACTAGGCACTATTGAATCTTGTATCTTTGCAATATTTATTTGAACCAAATACATATTTTCTTTAGTCATTAGCTTTGATAGGCCTAATCCTCTTACTAATTTGGTAATTTGGATTTCCAAATTAAATTCTTGAATCCTATTTATCCATTTACATCATTTACCAGTAACTTCTGGCTGAGTAAGAATATCCTTAACTACTGCATGAGGTACATATGCATTCACTTTTGCACAAACCAAACAAGGTCTGAATGACTTTACAAATTTAACCAAGGCATATGCTTTTTTTTCCATCATCTCATAATTCAACTTTGCATCTTGGAGGGATTTACTAAAAATGCAATGGGATGCTCATAACCCTCCTCATCCTTCTGTAGTAGCACAACAACAATTGTATGAAAAGATGAAAAATAAAATAATGAGAATGGCTTACTGTAATCAGGAGACCTTAAAACATGTTCTTCTTGAACTGCCTTCTTGATTTTTTCAAAAGCCAACTGTGATTCTTCATCCCATTTAAACTTCGCATCCTTTTTTAATAACTTAATGATTGGCTTAACAATCTCTGCAAAGTTAGCAATAAATATTCTTACAAAATTAATCTTTCCTAAAAATATTGTACCCCTTTGATATTATTTGGAGCAGTGACCTTTTGAATGACTTCTATCCTCTCTGGGTCAATTCTTACTCCCTCTTTTGACACTATATGTCCTAACAATTATCCTTCTGTTACTACAAACTGACATTTTCTAGGATTCAGAGAAACACCATATTCCAAAGCCTTATTATTTTTTTTTCTAAATGTCCACAATGGTCCTTTGATTTCTTAGAAAATGTTGTCAAGTCATCTTGATATACTACCATGAATACGTCAATAAATTCTTTAAATGCAACATCAATGGCTCTCTGGAATGTTGCCCCTGCATTTATAAGACCAAAGAGCATTCTAATGTACACATATGTTCCCCATGGGGTAGTGAATGTAGTTTTAAATTGTTCTAATTCCTTTACTAATACCTGGTTATAGCCTAAAAAACCATCCATCATTGATAATAACTCACAACTAGTAACTTTGTGCAACATTGCCTCCATGTTAGGCAAAGAGTATTTATCTTTTAGAGATGCAATATTCAAGTTTCTAAAATCAACACAAAGCCTTATATCACCATTCTTTTTTCTTATTGTGACTAAGTTAGAAACCCAAGTTGAATGACTTATAGGTTGAATAATCCATGCATCCCTTAACTTCATCAATTCTTGTTGCATTTTGGGATCCAATAAAGGATTGATTGGTCTCTTCTTTTGTCTGAATGGATTAGCATCTTGTTTCAGTGGGATCTGATGTTGAAAAAGGTCTTCTCTATAGGATTTCAAATCTGCATAAGACCAGGAAAACACATACTTATGTTTCCTTAACAATTTTATCAGATTTGATCTAACATGGGAATCTAACCATTTTACAATATACTCTATTTGAGGTGTGGTTTCTGATCCTAGATTTACTTCCTCTAAATCCTCAATTTTATCATTGCTCATTTTTGATAAATGATCATCTTGATTAGTGAACAATGCTTCTAATTGTATCAGCCCTTTATGAATCTGATTAGAATTCAAATGGACAACCTCATTCCCCAAAATGACATCCTGTCCATCAATCACCTCAACTAAAGAGTTACAATCTACATGCTGGTCCTCATAATGGTCAAGACACTAAATGAACCTGAGAATATCTTGGTCATCCTCAAAAAATTGCCAATTGTAAACATTATCAGGGACTTGGTCTACTCTTAACTTCCACTATTGATACCCCATTCAAAGTCAAATCACCATTCTTTAAAGCAACATTAGCTATAAAATCTTCCATGATGTTTTTTGACCTCTGTATCCATTTAATATTAAAGGCATCAAAAATTTCAATATGATCCCAAATAGCATGTTTGTACATTTTTAATCTATCATTTTTACAACATACTTGGATCTAACTTGTGCTACTACAAGCTCAGAATCACCATAAACTTTTAAACATTTAATTCCATGTTTAGTAGAAATATTTAACCCCAAAAACAAGGCTTCATATTCAACAGTATTATTTGTACATTGAAATGTTAACAAGAAAGAGTACTTGAATGTTGTACCTAATGGAGAATAAAATAGGACACCAGCTCTTGATCCCTCTTTGGAACAAGATCCATCAAAGTACATCTGTGATAAATCACCCTGTTGTGTATTCAGTTCTTCAATTAATGGATCAACACTTTGGCATTGCGGAATAATCTTATTTACTTTGAAGTTTTCCATGTCTATGTCCACACAACAATTAATATCAGTGTTTTAATTTAGTTCAATCATATGAGGAGTCCTACTTTCCCATGACACCTTGACATTATTACCAGCAATGTTGAAAGTAGCCAAAGATAAATCACATTGAATACTTCCACCCATTGAAGCACTCCATTTTCTTGATAGCAACATACCATAATGAGGTGGAATATCAAAAACCAATACACTCATTGTTAAAACTGTGTCAGGACATATTGCTAACCTATAAGACAAAGCCTCAATAGTACCAATAACAAGGATTTCTCTAGAGTCCATTTCCTGACATCTTCCATGAGGAGTGTCAACTTGTAATCCCATTGATTTCATTATTTTTGTAGGCATAATATTGTTAGATGCTCTAGAATCTATAATGCAATTTTTAAGAATTTTACCATTAATAACCAAAGTTAAGAAAAATGGATCAACAACTCTTGAAGAATTATTTGTAATCAAATAAATTTGAGGGATTTCTGAAATCATTCCTTCAGGCTCTTTTCCCTTGTTGTCAGATTTCTTTTCAACACCTTCTGGCTTTTGGAATTTTATTGGAGAAACACTATTTAGCACTGTAAGGAATTCTTCCTTATGTTCCTTAATTCTCATCATTTCTAGAAATGGAACTTTGACAGTCATTTGTGACAAACACTGACCCATATCAACAGGGGTGTATTTTACATCAGAGGACTTTTGTTTCTCAACAATAATATTACTATCCTCAACTTGAATGTTTAGAGTTGACTCTTCCTTTTTTGATTTCTTATTTTCAACCTTAGGAGGGGAAGAACCTGTTTCTGATACTTTGGCCTTTTCTTCATATATAATGTTTGAACCATTTGACTTGTTTACAATTTTTACCTTTGGCTTACTTACATTCTTAGCAGGTCCTTCCTTATTTGGTGTATGCTTGGCATCTGCTTTATTTTCTTTAATAAAGATCCTGACTTGTTGGCTACTTGCATCACCCACTTCTCTATTCCTTAAGTTATAATTACTTCTTGCTTTAGTAACCAAATATACAGTAATTCTTTCTCTTTCCTCATCAGAAGGTTTTCTCACTATTGTAGATTCCTGACTATTTTGAGCATAACATCTTATATTATCAACCTTTTCTTCTTCACTATTAGACAAAACTTGTTGATGATATACTTCTATTCTACCTTGTGAACCATACATATCATGGTTCTCAACTTCATTATCAGAATCTACATCAGGACATGAGTACAAATCATTCATAGCACAACAATTATGATCACACAACTCACCTTCTACATCTCCTTGTTCTTCATTTTCATTTATGTTTATATCCACAACACAAAAATCAGGATTATGTGGGGCTTGACAAGCTTCACACTAGTAAGCATCGTTGCACATGTTAACATAATTTTTATGCAAAGGATCAGGAGTCTTATTATCAGGCTTGCCATTTCTTGGTGGGATAATAGGTCTACCATCTTTAAATTGGGTACCATATGGGTGATTTTGCATCTTATTTTGTGGATTATAACTATTATAGGATGGTCTACTATTCTATGAATCTTTATAATCTTTGTATTTTGGTTCTTTTTGATTGCTCCTACTAAACCGCCCATCATCTCTTCTACCCAATTTTCATGATACTCTTCTATTCATTTTTATATTAATAGCTATCTTATAGGATTTAGTAAGGCTTCTTGGATTCTTGTCTCGGAGAGAACATCCCATTTTAGAATCAAAAGCATTTAAATATGTAGCAAGACAAACCTTTTCATCAAGTTTGATCTTCTGGAAAGGTTATGCATAGCTCTTTGGAACCTTGTATTGAATTCAATAACTTCCTCATTGAAAATTTTCTTTATATTGTTAAATTCATTCAACAAGAATCCCTCATTTGTTTTATCACCATATTGATCCTTAAATAAATATATCAATTCATCCATAGATCCCACAAAACCATTAGATAGACCTCTAAACCATTCCATAGCATCTTCAACTAAGGATTGAACAAAATGTTTCATCAAGACATTTTCATGATTAATGTAATGGTCATCTATGATATCAATAAATTTTCTTAAGTGTACCTCACAAGAAATAACATTATTTCCTAAAAACTTTGGGAGTTTATCCCCACTATCATTTGGTACTGTATTAGGATAACTAGGAATACCAATGAAAAAAAATTTCTTGTACCTTTCTACATGCATTGGTTTCCTTTGGAATCTATCATCATCTTGGAAGGTAGAAGTCTTGGCTTTTGAAGTTGTAGCACTTTCAGCACCATCATGGGAAAATCCAGAAGATTCCAGGAAATCAATCTTCTTCTTCATTGCTAAAGTGGCAGCCTCTACTTCTACTTTCTTCATCATTTTGGCCATGGTTTCCTTCTCCCTTTTGTACTTTTCAAGGTCAATGTCCAATTTAGACATTTGATCTATTAGAAATTTGTGAGTTTTGGGTTCATCCATTTCACTTCCTGTCACCTTCTTCTTTCCTTTATCTTTAGAAACTTGAAAACCAATACTTTGGTGAGTGATAAGTTTCTCTTGATCTCTATTAGAAATTTCAACATTTTTTGTTTCTTGATATATTAATGACCGTCTTCTTAATTTATCAGCATTTTTCCGATCTTGTTTTTTCTTTTTTAGATCTTTCTCTTTTTTCTTTTGCTGGAGAATGAACAACTGCCTCATCAAAATTATTTCTTCTTCAGCAAATTCATCAGAGGGAACCTCAAAATTTGAGCTAGTAGTATCAGTCCCTTCTCTTTCACTAGAAGTACTTCTATTTCCATATGTATCCAATCCCAACTGAAGAGCTTCTTCATATTCTGATGTGTTTCCCTCATGACTAGATTGGGTTGAATTTTATCTTCTAGTATTCTCCTCTTCTCTTCTTGGAGATGGATTATCAATATTATCTTTGTTCTTCTTTTCTCTCCAAGATAGTTTAGTCCTAGAAGTAGTTGGAATTCCACTTTCCAACTTAACTTCAAGATGCTCTCTTTCTCTAGATCTAGTATTCATATTGAGAAAATGTGTATCAATATTAAATATTACTCAGCACTGATTACAAAGATTTCTTTGAGTCTCCACCCAAAACAAGTTGGGAAAATACAACACAATCTAATATGAATAATATAAGAGTAAATTATATGGGATAACTCAACTGTAAACTAATTCATCTTTATAATACCAGAGATTGTCTGAAAGGTCAACACGATTTTGTAATCCCCAGTAGAGTCGCTAATTTGTTAGAGCTTTTTCTTTCATAATCAAAAGAGATTAATAATTAACCAACTCTATGACTCCCAACTCCTGATTCTAACAAGATAAAGTCTAATTGATGAGGATTAATCCTCCTTCTTCTTTGAGCTCCACAAACTCAGGTGGGTGTACCTTAAATAGGTTACTGCTTCTTAGTATCTATAATAGTAGATTAGGGGTCACACTGATTTTCCTATTGCCTTATACTGTATCAACTAATAGAATAAGATGATTATGATAAGTTTGACACAAAGCTTAATAAGCCAGACCATGAACATAACAATAGCAAATATCAGTGAAATAAGGATTCTCATCCTTCTTCTTTTTAGAGTTTGTTAACTCAGGAAGGCTAACCTAGATGATTCTCTCTCCAAGGAATCAATAAGTTGAATTGTATACTTTAATACAACTACTTAAGCATGTATATTCTTTATAATCAAAAAATTAAATGATTGTTTGCTTTGATGTTGATGATGAATAACTGCTTATCAAACCCTAGACCAGTGCCTTAATCTTGGGCAAGGAGTCAAATGAGATATAAATCCACATCAAACTAATTAATGGAAATACACATGTAGTTAAGATAGAGTGCCTTACAAACTACCTTTTCATTCCCATATCCATGTATCAAATCCTCACACTAATGTTTAACCCTCTAGAATTACTCCCTCCTTGAAAGAAAATTGTAAGAAATTGCACAATTACCTTATAACTGGTATGTTTAAAATGCCTTACAAATTAAACATACAAGAGAATAAACATAAATATAAGAAGACAAAAAAATATAGAACATGAAACTCCAATGTATTTTATTAATATTGATGCAGGAGCATCCTGGGTGTAAGGGAAATCTTGCATCAACCAAAAATATGTGTTTTTCTATTCAATAAGGGCTATTTTGTACAAAGCTGCTATTTTTGGAAACTTACTATTTTTAGTAAGTTGG
>MU225993.1:731359-742477 GCA_018584345.1 Thuja plicata
TAGTCATATAAGAATGCCAGTTGAATTTCATTGCCAGATCATCTGTATTGGCGAAGTTATTAAGGATTTATTGTTGAGATTTTAGGGTGCAAAACCTTTGAGCTCAATTTTCAGGACCTTAGAGGCTATGGATCGAGGTTGAACCCCCAGCTGACTAGCGCTTTGCCAGTTAAGCACTGTAGATCGCGATCTCCCCTTTCCGAAAAGTGGTTATAATAGCCAATCGGAGCTACGGTTCAAAAGTTATGGCTTCCAGAAGTTGGGCTACCTAATCTCATATTTTGTAAATATTTAAAGCCGACCCTTTTGTAATAAAAGTGAAAAATAATTAAATGTTAAGGGTAGTCGGCCTTAATGGCTAGATTTCTGGAACCTTCTCGGGTGGTGGAAGATTGCCTATTTAAGGAAGGCCCGTGGTGTTTTCTATGGCAGTTCTGGGTGGTTATTTGAGGCTTTGTTCTACAGATTATTGTAAGGGATGCCCATGTGGCTTTTGATATTGTAATTCTGAAGTTTGTAATTCCACATTTGTGGGGCCAATAAGAAGCCAATTTTCTGTTCTTGCAAATTTTTGTTGTTTCTCTTTGTTTCTGTCGTGTACTTGTGGTATTAAGGGGAGTCCCCTTCATTAAATATGCTACTGCTTCAATACATTCAAAAGACTAAAAGCTTAAAAACTTAGACAAAAATGAGACGTCTACCTCATAGTTATATATTTCACCATCCTTACAATATATTACATCTTGCTATTTATAGAGTACTATCCATCTTGGAATCCTTAAAGATTAAGGATGCAACAAGCTTTGGATGGCTAGACCTAACCCTAAAGGTACTAAAAGACAAAATTACAATAAGGCCTTCAAGGTGGAAAGACAAAATAAGGAAAAGTTCAAATCTGATTTCCAAATATTTGATAGATGGCACCTTTTTCCATAGATATTCTAAATAACCTCTTGTAGTTATTGTGAGACCTAGTGACCACCAATATAGGCTAACTTACACTAGAATTTTCGATGACTATCCTCCCTGTGCTCATAGATTAGGTGCCATGTGTCTCTTTACTCCTCATCCAATATATCTAGGTCAACGACTGCAGACTTTTTTCTTACTGGGATTGGTGATGTTATCCCATTTTGTAACCTTTGCCTTCGAAGGCCAATTAAAGCTCTGGATATTTTGTAATTGTTCCTTTTGTTTGCCCCATCTAGCATCTGTGATGAGCTTGACATCTATTACAAACTTATTGAAGTCTGTTTATGCTTTAAAAGCCTCATCTAAAGTCTTATTAAATCTATCCATATCTAATGAAACATTGTCTGATATAAATTCCTCTTTAATAGGCAGTAATGTATCAAATTCACCTTTCCAATATGATATTACTTTGATCTTATTATCATCTCACTTTATTGGAGGAATAAATATATTATAGTCTAGCCCAAACATACTAATTTTGGCTTGTATTTGATTTTCCTTGCCTTTGAAGAAAGACAAAGTGGCTCCAATCTGCTCAATTTCTTCTCCTACCTAATAGACAATCTCATGGAGATCTGCCCTAAGTGGTTGTAAAGCTACCAATCTTTCAAAAAGTGTCACCCTCCCTGACCAAGTTCCAAAATAAGTATTCAAAGTTGAAATATGGTTATTGACATATGTTTCTAGGTCAGGTGGCTTGCTAAAAGCATTATGCACCAAATCAATTTTGCCCTTTAGGATGTCAATCCTATTTTGCAAAACCTTCCACAAGGCTTCCAAAGCCACTTTGTTCTTATCCTTGTTTTCTTGCTCTGTACCTATGGATAAATCTCATTCTAAGCATCTACAACCTGTTTAGGAGGAGCAAAGATAGCCTTGGGAGTCTCTTGTATCTTTTTATTGAATTCCTCCACCTTTCCTTCTAGTGCCTTGATCTTTATCAAGCATAATTCTCTATCCTTCACAACAACACTTGATTCATCAAAAATCTTATGATACCTTTTTAACATCTGCTCTGCTTTAGGATCATTGAGGTGTGAAAAATATGTGAGAGCCTGAGATATATCCAAGTCACCAGTATTGTGGATAGAACAAATGATCTTATCCCCATCTTTCTTTTCTTTCACATTGATTAGAGAAGGCTTTTGTGTTTTAGGTGCAAGGGACCACATTGCCAAAGTTTGAGATCATGGATCATATCCACATCCCTTGATCATGTCACCAGTCTATGTTTCAGAAGACAAGTTTGCATCAGGCTCCCTTCTGATCTAATCAAGGATGAATGTAGAGGCTAGATCCCATCCTTATACAAGAAGCATCCCACTAGACTTAACTAATTGCCTAGCTTCCTCTGGTGTCATTGTTTCGGTTTCAGGTTCATATGCTTGCAAGGCCTGCAAAGCATCACTTGGAACTGAATCACCCTTAGTTAATTGTAATTGGGATCCAATTTGCTATTGTTTTACCCAAATCAAAAAATCCTTGAACTCTTTAGTTTTCATGAAATTATCATCACTCATGAACTGTTCTTACTGCGTCTCCCTTTCATCTTGACATAGTAGGAGGGGCCTTTCAAATTCCTCTTGTACATACCCTCTTACTTTCTTCCCTTCTCTAATAGCTTTCCTCAGCTGGTGGTAATAGGCTATGTTTCCAATAATTAGGGCACTTATCCTTTTTCTTCTCTTGTTCCTTGTCATAGGAAGGCTCCCCCGATTCCATTTTTTGTTTCTTTTTAGGTGGTTCACCAATCACCTCAATGTTAGGCACCTTTGTAAGGTCTACCTGTATGTTTTTCTCTATGGAGGGTGGTTGATCCATGGGAGCAGAGCTATGACCTGAATAGCCTCCATCACTTTCTTCATCATACTCTTATGAAGAGTGCTTCTCTGGACCTCTTTCTTTATCTTCAATCAATTCCTCAAGTTGATTGCACAAGGTATTGTATGAATCCATCATCTTTGTGAATCTATGTATATAGAGTATATTTGGAAAGAATCCCCCAAAGGGAATTCCCTTCTGTTTTATTTGTTTCTCCAGGATTATTAGATCCTGGTATTGATTAGCCCTTCTTGACACTTCTTCATCCTCTAGGATGTTTCTAATTAAATCCTCCTCTACACACTCTTCATGTTCTTTGATAGCTGTTATGCTTGGAGATGAAAGTTTCTTGGAACTCTTAATAAAACCCTCTGGGTCTATATACCTATATATGGCCACACTCATTCTGTATTAACTCAACCATTTGTTCACTAAATCTGTATCTCTTTTACCAATCATGAAATTCAAATTCTTGAATTGTCTGGGTGTAAATGTTCCTTTCCTGTGGGGAGCCAGGTGCTCCTTATTAGTCCACATTAATTTCCAGATGAATTCTACTATAGCTATCTTGGGAGGCACATATTTTGGGAGTATATGAGGTGGCTGGGAACATCCATAAACCCTTATTAAAGTAAATGTCTTCTCAAAGTAGAAATATCCCCAATTATGGTCTCTTAGCCATTTATCCACAAATTGACAAGGTCTAAGGATTTGTAGTACCTTGGTGGGAAATCTTGTCATATTTGCACCTAGAATCTCTAAAATAGGACATGCAATCCAATTATGAAAAGCACAATACTCATTTTCATTGGAGGTGAAGTTCCAAACCCTAAGACAAAGTTGTACAGGGTTTGGTTTGGCATGGAAAAATACTCTAAGCCTTAAATTCTGTGTGTCCAAGATATTAACATTGAAGTATAAGATTAAATGCATTAAAAGAGAATAGTGCATAAATATAGGGTTTGGAATTTTACATATATCAATAAACCTTTGATGCATCTTGTCTATGACATATTGTATGTAGTCATAATCAGTGTTGACATGTGAATTTTGTAGATCCAAGATGATCATCAGAAGGTCCGCAGTCAATCTCTAAGGGGCCCCATCTACTCCCAAAACTTTACATAGTCCATATGAAATGTACTTCATGTAGAAGGTTAAATATTTTTAAAAATAAGGTGCAGAACCTGGTATGGTAGAAATATAATTCCTATTTAACTTTGGTGTATGGGCTTGGATTAGCTTGGCAACAATGGTAGTTTCCCTAGAATATCTACTCTGCAACCTTGTCAGATCAATATCTGTAGTACAAGGATGGTATATGTTGAAGGTTTTCATGAAAGAGGCCCTATCTAAATTAACCAGAGCTATTCCATCACTCTTCTAAATAGTTTTGGAAGGGGATCATAATTTTTTCCTTGCTCAACTAACAAGTCTGTATCGACAAAGATATCAGGGACTATCAACTTTGCTAAGCCTGATGTCCATGTGTTTGATATAGGAATTGGGCTATCTTTATTACTATAAAAATACTTGAAAATATGATAACTTGAAACCCCTAGAGTCCTAGGATCTCTACAATATTCCAAATCATCAGTAAAGAGTTCATCATTTACCTTTTTTCCCTGACTGGTTCCCGACAATAGAGTCACAAATTCCTTAGAATAGTTTCTCTTTCCTTTCTGGTCATCTTCTGCTTCTTTACTTGCTCCATTGGTTGAAGCTTCACTCATAGTTGGTCGGCTCATCTTCACTGATTTTTGAATATCTCAGTGAAACAATTTTGTTTTAAAAGACAATCCCTTTACTACAAATTGCTCTAAAACTCACACAATTCTCTATTTCTGAATGCTCTAAAAATTATGCAATCTCTTGGCTCTGTAACTCTGAAAACTTGGTAAACTAAAATGTATGAAAGCTATGCCTATTTATCATTTAGGAATCAATGCATCAATTTGGCCAAGGATTGGAAAGCTTCATTCAGTCACTTCTATCTTAATTTTGTGTACCTTGATATTAATTCTTTCCCTAGCTGTGGCATTTGAAGTTGACAAGTGATCAATTTTGAATAAGCCAATTGGGATAGTCATGAGTACTTTTGTCAATTTTAAAACCTCATTATATGTGAAATAGGCCTGATATTTGATATGATTGGCTTATAGTATCATAGCTCATCAGATTTTATACACACTATCAAGATCCTTTTACTTTAATAAGTTAACTATTTACATCATGGCGCGAGACAAAACCCTTGTGACTTTACCTTACTCTGACCGTAGTTCTCCTAGCGATCACGCGATTGTTCTATCTCTCAGTCGCTAAAAGTTAGCCTTAACCTTGGTTTAATCCTGAGATTCAACGCGCACCGTATTATTTGAATCTTATCACTGGCTTAGATATTTTCTTATTTAACCCAGCTCTCAGTGCAACTTAACCTTTCTTCCTTTAGAGATCACATGACTAAACAAATTTGAAGTCGCTGATGGTTTTGATTAACTATGAGTTTGTTTAGAGATTTCACGATAACCATACGATCTGAATCTTATTAACAGCCTGCACTGAGTCTCTTAATCATCTTATACTTACTGAATATGTCTAGAGATTACACGACTATCGTTGATATCCTTTTAATCTCACAATTTGCGCTGAATATCTTAAGTTTTAGCCTTAACTTTAGTTTTTCATGAGATCATGTGATTGAAGGCTATCTCGAGGTCGCCAGATAAATTTCTTAACCACAGTTTTTCCTTGAGACTTCATGCATGCCACAGATCTCTGAATACCTTAAAAACACACGTTAGCATCTGAATCATTATCTCTGAATCGCTGAGAGCCTTGTGACCTTTTTTCTTTTCTAAGTGATTTAACAAGAGTCACAAGATTTGAAATTAATCTGTGGTTCATATTCATTTGCATTAAAACTTGACCCAAATCTATCTAACCATAGTTAATCTAGAGACTTAGCAATTGAGTGAATCTCTAAGTCGCTAAAGGTTTCATGTAACTTAGGTTCTATTTAGAGATTAAGCGCTAGCCTTCAAATCTTATTTCTATCAATGGCTAGTGTTAAGTCTTTCAAAAATTTTGTACTTTATGAAATCCTTCTGAGATCATGCGCTTTCCCTTGATTCTTTCTTAATCCAATAATATGTGCCAAATATATTAAACTTTTACTAATCTGTACTTTTGTCTTGTGATTAAATGCCAGCCATAGGATCATCTTAGCATCCATGGTTATTGCTAGATCTTGTAAGATTTTACTTAACCCTTGGCTCTTTCATAGATCTCACGACTGAATGAATTTAACAACCATGCTTTAACCTTGGTAACTTTGTGAGACTTCACAACTGAAAGAAACTCAAAGTTTCTATATGATTTCTTAACTCAAGGGTTCCTCTAGAGATTTCATGCCAACCACAGGATCATCTTTTGATCAACCATCTGTGTTTAATCTCTTAATCCTTTAAAGCATATTCTTTTTTTATAGCATAATGTGACCAAGGCTTTGCGCTGAATCTCCAAACAAAAAATAATATTAGGACATGGTTAGGAGATTTAGAGATTGATTTAAAACATGTAAAAGAGAACATAACTTATGTCACTTAAATTTCATAAAAAGGTAATTGCAAATTAGAAACCAGCTTCGAAGAACTAGGGTTTTTTGCTTGACAATGTTAGAAAATGACCTAGGACCTAGGGTTTCACATCTTTTATTGATTTTATTGCTTGGCGATCAACATATGAATGAAAATTTGATATCACTCTGGAAAGGTTTTGATGTTTTAGGAAAAAATATCACTGGGAACCCAAAATTTTAATACCAAGACTCAAAAACTGGAAATATACCCAACACCCCAAATTGAAGATCTAATGGACTGTCTTGGAGGAGCTATGTATTTCACCAAACTAGAATTAAAGAGTGGATACCACCAAATTAGAGTAAAGGAAAGAGATGAGTTGAAAAAATATTTTAAGACCACATATGGGTTGTATGAATGGCTTGTGATGCAATTTGGGCTCACAAATGCTCCTAGAACATTCATGAGGCTCATGAATGAAGTGATCAAAGACTACACATGAAGATTTGTAGTATTATATCTTGATGATATACTTGTTTATAGAAAAAACAAGAGAGGAGCATCTCAAACATGTGGAAATTGTCTTAAAGAGGTTGCATGAAGATAAATTAGCCATCAACCCTGAGAAGTGTGAGTTCTCGAAACAAGAACTTGTATACTTGGGGTTTGTAGTGTCCAAAGGATCTTTGAAGATGGATCAAGAAAAAGTTGAAGCTATCCTAAATTGGCCACCACCTACCACAACAATTGAGGTAAGAAGTTTCCATGGTTTAGCCCAATTTTATAGAAAATTAATTAGAAATTTCAGTGGTATTTGTGCACCAGGGCTAGACACCATCAAGGGTGGGATGAAGACCAAGTTTAGGTGGACCTCTAAAGCAAGAAAAAAATTTGAAAAGTTGAAAGAGAAAGTAGCAACACAACCCATCCTTAGACTGCCTAGTATTCAAGTGGGATGGCAGTAGGGGGTGTGTTAAGTTAGGAAGGTAGACCAATAGCCTTCTTCAGTGATAAGTTAAATGAAGCTAAGAAGAAATATTCTTCTTATGACTTGGAGTTTTATGCCTTAGTTCAGTCTCTTAGGAAGTGGACACATTACTTGCTACCCAAAGAATTTGTAGTGTTTACTGACAACCAGGCCCTTAGATATATAAATACACAAGAAAAGATAAGTAATAGACACCTAAAGTGGATGGAATACCTTCAAGCATTCACATTCACAATCAAGCACAAGAAAGGACAGTTGAACAAGGTTGGAGATGCACTAAGTAGGAGGATGCTGACCATTCAAGAAGTTCAGTTGAAAAGAATTGGCATAGAGAGTTTCAAGGACCTTTATAGGTATGATTAAGAATTTTCTAAAGCCTAAAAGGTATCTTCTGATTTTCAGAATCATTTTCACAGTAAGCTTTCTAATTTTACCTTGAAAAGTGGGTTTTTGTTTAGGGGAAACCAGTTGTGTGTTCCTAAGGGTTCAATGAGAGATAACCTTATTCAAGAGAAATATAATGGTATCTTAAGTGGCCATTTTGGTGTGAAAAAAACCATGGAGTTAGTACAAAGGTTTTACCATTGGCCAAAGTTGGTAAGGGATGCGACAAAATATGTTGAGCAATGTGTAGTGTGCATGAAAGCAAAAGGAGGAGCTAGCAATGCAGGTTTGTATCAACCTTTTCCCATCCCTAATAGACCATGGGAGTGTGTTAGAATGGATTTCATTATAGGGTTACCTAATACAAAAAATGGTCATGACAATATCTATGTTGTGGTAGAAAGATTTAGCAAAATGGGTCATTTTATAGCTTGTAGAACTACTTATGATGCTAGTAACATTGCACATTTATTTTTTAAGGAGATTGTAAGAATCCATGAGCTACCCCTAAGCATTGTACAAGATAGGGATTTCAAGTTCATGAGCCATTTCTGGAAAACACTATGGAGCAGATTGGGTACTAACCTATCATTTGGTTCAGCTTACCACCCTTAGACTGATGGTCAAACTGAGGTGGTTAATAGAGTGCTTGGTAAATTTTTAAGGTGCCTAACTAAAGAATATGGACAGACATGAGATGTGGTCATTCCCTAAGAATAATATGCATATAATGATAGTGTGAATAGAACAACAGGTAGGAGCCCATTTGGAGTTGTTTATGGGATGCACCTGAGAGCTGTATGTGAGCTCAGGGATATTGGAGCTATGGAGTATAGGAGTGGTCATGTTGAAGACTTCACTCAAAACATGAAGGAGATTCAAGAGCAAGCAAAGAGGACTATAATGGAGTCTACCTAGAAATTGAAGGCTAAAGTGGATGAGAGGAGAAAGGATGTTCACTTTGAGATAGGGGACTATGTCATGGTCCATTTAAAAAAATCAAGGTTGCAGAAGGGAGTGCCTACTAAACTCCAGATGAAAAGAGTGGGGCCATGCAAAATATTAGCCAAATATGGGGCTAATGCATACAAAGTGGATCTACCTGCAGATTTCAGTATTTCACCAGTGTTTAATGTTGAAGATTTGATTAATTTTAAAGGAACCTTAGCTAAGAGAGATTTGAACAATCAAGGGGTTGTACAAGATGTTGAACCCATTGTCTTACCTCCCAAGGACTAGTTGGTAGCTGACAAGATCTTGGAGTCCAGTGTACAGAAGACCACAAGACACAAGGTGTACATGGAACACCTCATAAAGTGGAAGCATAAGCCAGATTCAAAGGAAACATGGGTTGTAGCTACAGACTTCAAGAATTTAGGGATTACTATTGAAATTTTATCCACAGGAGTGACATGATTTTCTCTTGTGGGGGAGTATGGTGCAGGAGCACCTAGGTAAGGCTATATTGTAACCTAGGGTTCCTAGTCAAGTTTTGGCTTGTAGTGGTCTTCGCCAAGCCAATAGTGAAATAAGAGGGATAGATAGTCCTAGAGTGTGTTTTTTTTGGTTAGGAGGCCTAACTAGGTCATTTGGTGTCCTTAAAGTATTGTTTTGCTAAAATTTGGGAAAGTTGGCAAATGTTACAAATGTTGTGGAAACATTGCATTTGTGCATTTAGAGGAATAAATTGAACAAGAAAGGGGTAGGATACATATTTCATGGTATAGTAAGCATAATTATGCATTTGGTTGAGTTATATAGTGATTTGACCAAGTTTGGATGCAAGATTTCCAAAGTTGTAAAAGTTGCTGACAACTTTGCAAAATTGAAAATGTTGTCATTGACAACATTTCTTACTTCAAGTGTATTTTTAGCATATGGTTATGTAACTATCTAAAAAAATTGGTGTGTGTGAGGATAAAATATTTAAGGCCTCCCTCGATGTGTGTGAAGGGTTGGACAAAGTTGGGAACAATTTCGTTAATGAACAAGCAAATTTTATGAGCAATTTTACCACAGTTAGTGCATTTTCATTCATTTTGTCATTTAATGGATTGATCTCTGCACTGTAAGTCATGCATGAGGTAGTAGATGTAAATAATTGATTCTCTATGTGTGTAGATATTTTTTTGGTTCTATTTCATTACATTTTGTAAATTATTTTGGTTTTAGCACTGTCGTTGGCCTGATCCAGACAATTTTTGGTTATGGGGTCATAATTCATTTTCCCATTGTGGCATCTATAAGGTTCCTTGGGATTTATGAGATGACTCCTTGCACATTAATTGTGAAAAATATTGGGCCCTGGAAAGAAAGCTTTTTATTTTTTTAGTGATGCCCTAGGCGAGCTAGAGGAGTATGGTTAGGGATCACAGTGAATTACAGAAGCATTTAGAGGGATTTAAGGCATTGGTTTCTTCAATCTGATCATGTGGAGAGGAGGATATGAGTGTGAGGAATCCCCCTTCCTAAGGGGAATTTTTGGTGTGGATTTCTACGGGGTGAAAGAGCAAACCCTTGTGAATGTTGTCAATATTTTGGGAAACCCTTATTTTTAGGCCTAAATATAACAACCCATTGTACAAACAAGTTGGGGAGGTGAGACCAGATAAATTAAAGAGTTTTTCAAAAAGGGTACTAGGAAATGCAATTTTTTTCCACCTTTCTGAGAAAATTATAGAGTTATGTGCCAAAAGGTGTGTTTTAAGGCCTAATTCCTTGTAGCCATGTTTTGTTCAAATTGAAGCAAATTCTGGAAATCGATAAGGATTTCATTGCATTTTTATGTTGATAAGAATTGTCATGGACCCAATTCCCTAGAAATAAACCTTCCTTTCCATTTCTAATATAGTATTCATCGCTCGTTGATATGTTGCACCTGCATTCTTTAGCCCAAATGGCATAATGTTCCAGCAAAAGGTGCCCCATGTGCATGTGAATGCAGTTTTCTCTTGATCTTTGGGGGCAATTTTTATCTGATTGTAACCTGAGAAACCATCCATTAGTGAATACATATGGTAACCTATTGTGAGGTCTATGATCATGTCAATGTTGTTTAATGTCAAATGTGACCTCTCAATCCAACAAAAAACTCAACATAGTCCTTATTCAATCAAAGAATTCGCAAAGACAAACATGAATTGTTTTCTCTACGAAGTGATTGAGACGACCTGTTGCCTCCTAATTAGGAGTGATTGCTATAGTGTACCCTCAGAACGAGAGCCAACAACCTGAACATCTCTAATACAGAGGATTTCATAGTGTGAGTGTGTGAGAAAAAGCCATCAATTGTGAGAAAATATGCATCTATATGAGCAAAAGTGCTGCTATTCTGTGAATTGAGACATGATTAAGATATAAAAGAAATGCTTTTAA
>MU225993.1:768582-800520 GCA_018584345.1 Thuja plicata
TTACTATCTTATTTGTAATTCTTATTGGGGCTAAGATTTCCTTTGGATTGTTGATAAATCAATGACACTGAAGAAATTTTGGGTCCTCTTATAATAATAAAATAACGATACATTTATCTCACACAATACAATGAGGATTATTTGATTATATTTTAAATAAATGGTAGCAACTAGATACTACAGAGTCCCCTTAAACCCATAAAATATTTTCATAGTTAGCCTAATAATTTTCTATAAGAACTCTTTTTCTTTAAATATAATTATTTTCCATGGTCATTAATGAAATTTTTATTATTGCTTGAGATTCACCAATATTTTCTACAAAAAAATTGTGATTAAAAAATATTCGCCAATACAAATAATTTGTTTTCTCAAAAAATTGAGAGATTCGCCAATATGAATTAATTTTTTTAAAAATCAAATGAAAGATTCGCCAGGATTTTATATATTTTTCTAGAGGGGGGTTTCTTAAAGTTATCCCTGACCTAGATGATCTAGCATCAGCCACACTCTGATCAATCCTACTAAGTACATCGCCACCCATCGCAACCGTGGTTGTGATGCCATCGCCGCTCTCCAGAGTAACCACTAACTAGACATAGGAATCTATTCATATGGCCGCCCAAAGGATGCCTCTACATAGGGCTCATGGCCCTCCTATATATACTTCGGTATCAGGCCTCGGATGGGAATCCAATATATACTCCAGATATCCATTAGTGTGATGATCGCCTCCCCCATTGGGAAATGGAAACTCAAGGTCATACTATGCCACCTCTCAATCAAGGCGGTCATGAGCATATTATGTGCTCTCAATTGTGACCATAGATGCACATGCTCTAACCTACATAAGGCTACCTATCCCCACTCTGTCGCGGTCAACCTGTTCGTTAGCTCCATCATCTCTGGCCAACTCTCTCATGACCAAAATTGTGCTACAGCGTCCTACATCCACAAATTTATGCATGTTAGTCCTTTTCTCAAGTTTGGGGCATCATTTCTCCTCCTACCATATTGTTTTCCCCTCCCACCATCTTTTGCCTACGTCTTTTGGGTGAATCAGCGGAGACGCTGATTGACTTGTGTAGATGATGATTGATGTATATGCCAATCAAAAGAGACACTGATCCATGATTGGCCTCTCTGGAACCTACACATGGTCAACCCTATTGACCGATGTCTATGCAAATGACCATTTTTCAATCATCATCTGAATCCCCTCCCTTTCATCCTCGCAGATGACAATCTTAGATTGTTGTCTGCGTTGATGACAATCTAATATTTTTCATTTGCAAAGATGGTGATTGGTGTCTCATCTTTGCAGAGAATGATTGATTGATCATCATCTCCACCATGATAACCTTTTCCACCCCATAAATGCTATTAAATGCAAAATTAAAAGCACATAACTGGGCATGATTTTGAGACTCACCAATAGTCCTGCAGTGACCGACCATTGATGTGTCTGAACATGCTCTCCTAGCTGCATACACTCTCAGAGATCTCTCTCTCTCTCTCTCATATTTTTTCTCTTCGAGAGTGAAAATGACCTCTCCTCGAGCCCCTGTGGACTACTTATAGGCCCCTTTGGATCCGTTCTCTGACCTAGACCCCATTTTTCATCCTTTTTTTCCCATCACCTCATAAGTCATGCAATTTCCCTTTTTCTTCCCTTTTGCCTCTTTTCAAGAAAATTCCACAAAAAAATACTTTTTCCCATTATTTTCTCGAGGGGCACAGTTCTTTACCATCGTCACCTTTAGGACTTTTTGTTCTCTCTGGGGCATCTAGTTTTGTTTTCTTTGACACGACGCCATTCTCGATGACGTATCAAAGAGGGGAAAAATGTAGACACCTAAAATTATCCCTCAATATTATAATTATTTAATTAATTATATTTTTATATTCTCCTACCTATTTAATTATATTTATTTAATTAAATTAGGTTCACTATTCCATGGTATTTAGATTTAATTAAATTACCTCTCCTCCAAGTGTATTAAATTCTATTTAATACTTCCCTCCATAAAATCCCCCTTTAAATAAATTTTAATTTATTTATTCCCTTCATATGCTAATATTCTTCTAAACCAAGATTAATTTAAATTAAATTTAGATTATCTCAAATCTAGGCCTAGATCCTACCCTACCTCATATCACTCTCATCAAATAGACCTAGTTACTAATTAAATAAGGTTAATTAGGGTAATTTTAGGATTCCTACACCCATTTGTCCTAATTATTTACTCACACATGTATGAGAAAATTTCCAAAATTTGTCTTTTCAAAGAATTCCAAAAATGATCAAACAAGATTTCTTACAACCTTGATGACATTATTTTAACACTTTCTAAAAGTGTTCATTAGACCAAATCTATGACTTTTCTTACACATCTATGACAAATCTCTTACATGTGTACTTGAAGTACACATTGACTCATCACATCTCAAGTTTCTCACACATGTGTGAGAAAACTCTTCCTCTTGCATGACTTGTGTGTCCCTCATGTGGCACCTATGTGGATACCACATGTGATCCACCTCACCCAAGCCCTCCAAAATCTTATAAATAGGAGCCTTTCCAAGATTAAATTGCCCATTCATTTTTCATTAGAGTTATTATGCTAGTTTTCATCTAGAGATCTTTGTGCATTTAGATATTTTATACTAACTTGTTTGGTAGTTATTTACATTCATTATGGTAGTTGAATCTCATTCTTAGTTTATATCTTTCATTCAATACTAGACCTTAGCATTCATAGTTCATCTACTTCCATATCCATCTCATTGAATGCTTGAGACTAGTTCTCTATAACTAGTTCTTGAGCTATTCAATATCACTGCATTGTAGTTTGCTATATTTACATTGCATTCATATCATTTCAAATCAAGTGAGATTGATATATTGTGTTGGGAGAGCACACCCATGACCCTCTCTAAGAGAAAATCAATAAGGCTTGGGTGCCCTTGTTTGGCTCATTGGAGGTTTTTGTGGAAGCTTTGTTTTGAGTATGCTTTTGATATGTTAATGTAGATTAAATGATTTATATCTCTAACGTTTGCATGTCTGAGCGTGTTCCCAATAGGTAGGTTTCCAGCATATACAAATTCTTCCAAGGCAACCTGCATTTGACAAGCATTAGTATTTTTCATGTGTTTGATCCCATATCTTTGACAATAGGGTCTTTGACAACGTCTTGCATGAACTTGTTAGGCTGCTTTTAAAGATCAAGATCACAAACATCACACATTAGTTGATTAGTACCAAAATTTGATGATAAAATATTCTGCATTTTTGCTCTTAGGTTTCCAAATGATGAAAAAGAAACCTAAAATGATATTTTAACCCAAACAACAAAATGAAGGCCCCAGACAATGAATGCCCTGGAAACAACATAATATTTACCGCAAACGACACTTTCTCCTGCAAATGATCAAAGAAATACCAGCAATGACTAAATGTAAAAACTATACCTTATGGAGACGCTTAAATAAGATTGACAAACAATGAAATAATGTCAGCACACGATGAAATGCAGACCATAGACACTAAAATGCTCCTGGAAACATTGTTTTAACCGCTATAAACATTGATCTACACTCATCTGTTAAATCTGCAGAATAGAGTATGAAATTCACAAAATTGAGGGCTAACTGCCCCACGGTGGGCACCAAAATGTGATGTGTAAAATTTTTTATCTGCAAATACAATCACACAACCACTCAATTACTCATTACATCCATTGGTTAGTCAAATCAAATCATATGACAAACACATAAAACCAATTGAAATCAAATTATTGCTTCCAACATAGAAGATCCACATGAACTTATCAATTTGCTCTTAGTTTTAGCACTAATTCATCATGAATTGACAATCATATGATGAAAGATTCAACAAAAATTCCTAAAATGCATCTAGAAATGATCAATTATGCTCCATTAGACTCAAATTATGCTCAATTTAAGTTCCTAAATGCATGAATTGATACAATTTAATAGAAAACATGAACTAGATTATGCTCAATTACAATAGAAATGAAATTGACATTAGTTAGCTACTTAAATGCAATATTTTCCTATGAAATGAGCTTAGAAAGGCCACATTTTATATTTCCTTTGGAGGGAAAAGAGAAATTCAAATTTGAATTTGAATTCAATGGTTGAGATTCATCCATGAGGGATGGTTGAGATTGATCCCTTAAGTGATCCATGCGATTGCACCTTATTGGCCAATGAGTTGACTTTGAGGCCAATGTGAGGAATATAAGTGTTTTTAATTAATTAATTCACTTTAATTAATACTCTAGTCATGTGATTTTTATTTTGATTTGATTAAATGACTAGGATTAATTAATGAATTAATACCTTTTGATGAGTGATCTTGGATGTTTGATTTTTAATGAATTATGTAATTAAACTGATCTAGTTCAATTACACAATTATGATTAACCTTGAATTTAGTGTCTTGATTAGGCCCTAGGCCAGTTGATTTCAAATTCGGGCCTCTGATTATGTCAGACCATTTTAGGTGGTTACATATATATCTATATAACTTTTTGTTAGCCATAAATTAAGGAGTGGTAATGTGAGTAGAGGACATTTAATGGATAAGCCTTTTCCATTGATGTCAAAGGGGGATTATACGCATGTGAAAAATGTGTTTTTTTCTCAGAAGGAGTCATTTTTTGGTAGAATTTTTTGTGGCGTAACCTATGCAGCAATACAGTGTATGGGAACTTAGTCAAATTTTCACTAAATGTTTCCATTAATGCCAAAGGGGGAGATTGTTGGTAGAGACACCGCATAGAGAGCTTATTATGAGAGTATGTTTTCATTGATGGAAACTACATGATGTCTAAACATGATATATAAGTGCGTGACAGATTTGGAGCCCCTATCAGAAGTTAGTTGAAGATCCAACTAAGTATAGGATGAAGAGTAAACTGGCAAGATACACAGAAAGGTCTGGTGAGATCTACAGATGAATGATTTTATAGCACACTTCTAGGGGAAGAATAAGGGATGTATATATAGATTATTCATCTAGAATGTGAAGGTATGATGTTAATATTTGATAAGGTTTTGAACATCTGAGAAGCGGTTTTTAGTAGTCAACATAGTTCTAGGCCGACATGGTTTTCGATCATTGTGTGCATATTGGAAATAGTAATTGGCACTAATATTGATGATTAAAATGTATAGCCGGCATATTTAGTAATCTAATTTGAATTTTTTTGGAGGGAAACATGATGAATTTGAGGATTTAGCCGACTTGATAAAACATTTTACATTTTCCAAGAATATTTTAGGGCAAGATGACTTATTTGATAAAATCCTATGGCATGAACCTATATAATAGATTGATTAGTATCTTTTAAGGTTGGAAGATGATATTATAGATTATTTGATGGTTGATAAACTAGAATTCTAGTATGATAGACAATATTTAATACAATTTATAGAGATATGATATTTTGATTACGAAGAACACCGTAACAGGGCAACCAATTTTGGTTAGTGGATAAGATCAAAATTTGAGCTTACATGGAACTATGATCAAATACTAGAATATGTTATTTTGGTAGTTTAACAATCTGAGATAATTGTAGTGATCATTTTGTAAGATAGTGAATCTTCCTTAGGGTTGTAGCCCAAGACATTTTACTTTGAGCAGTGAGCTCTAGGTAGTGAGTCTGATTGCATGTGCAATCCCTATATCTATTTGTAAGACTTTATTTCAACATAGTATATTATTTGTGTGTGTCATCCCCACCATGGTTTTTTCCTAACAGGGTTTCCATGATAAAAATACTTGTGTCATGGTGTGTTATGTGGACTTGATGGCTTTATACTTTGTGTTCTTGCATGTTTACTTTTCAAGATGATTCATAATATATGCTGCAAGTTCTTGTGAGTTCAAATTTATTTTAAGAATCCTCAGAATCCAATTGTTAAAATTTTGAATTTATAGAACACTGATTCAGACCCCCCCTCTCAGTGTTCCTTCACACTAACATGCAAACTATTTAAAGCTTCTTAGAAATATGTATTATGATGTTACTAGGTCCCCTTTATCTCCTAAAGTGGCCACTCTTACCATAATTTATTTTGGTGGCCAAATTGATTTAAAATATGTTTGTTATATTTTGGGTGACATAATTGAGGGTTTTGTTAATGAAGTTGATATGTATAAAATGTATTTTTAGTGAATTGAAGTATGGATCATGTGGAAGCGTATGTATTGAAGATAAGTGTGAAAATCTATTTGATGATGTTATTTCATGATCATAAAAGAGTTTGAGACAATGAATGTGTGTGTGGTGTTTATCATGCATTTGGTCTCTTGAGATAGTTATTCATAGATGAATTATTACTTGGAGAGTTGACGGGGGAAGTGTGTTGAAGTCTTTCTCTTTTTTATTCACAATATTCTTGTATCCTTGTAGAAGGCATTGAGTCACTCTTGGAAATTTTGTTCATCTCTGTATCTTTCCTTGAGGTAGTGAGTCCTAGCTTGCAAGTCCTTTGTATCTTGTCCTAAGGTTGTGCATCTTATCCTATAAGTTGAATCAAGAGTAGTCAGCTACCTTGTCCATGATCCTAAAACTATAATTGTAATATTGTTCTTCATATAGGATGGGTTGGATCTAGCTATGATTTTTCTCTCATTGGGTTTTCCATGTAAAAAACTGTTGTTCATGTGTATGTTATTCAATTATTTATCTTTCTTTGATGTATAACTAGTTAAATTTAATTGATCTAGATTAAGGATTGAAATTTTTTAAGTATATGTTCAAGATTGATTCACCCCCTGTAGTCTTGAGGTATACTCAACTGAAGCTGCTACTTAAAAATTTTCTCACATCTCCTTCACCTAATTCTTGGTGGAGATGAACTTCTCAAAGGATCTCCCTTGGAAAATTAAATTTATTTATTTTATCAACCTTTGATTTTGAGGTTACACTCTTTTAGTTATAGGTGGTTCTTTACAAATCTAGATATTTGGATATAGATTGTTCTCATGTTATTCATAAGAAAACCCTCCTATGTGTTGGTAGAAAATTCTCAAGTGGTTACTTGTGAGTTTTTCCTAAGAATTCTAATTTATACACATCTCACTTTATTTCAACAAGCATGTTTCCTATAGTTGTTCTTACTACAATTTTTTCAAAGTAAAACTTACAATTCCTAGTGGTCAACCTTTATTCTTATTTTGGTTACTCCATTATCCAATTTTTTTGCTCTAAAGTCTCCCTTAATTTTCGTGTAAATCATGCATGGTCTTGCTAAGGATCTTCAATATTTGATTTATCCATTTAGGCATTCTCCCTTCTCAACACCAATTTTCAAGCTAACCATAGAGGTTTCTATACCCCTTTCTCTCCTATTTGAGAACCCAAAAAAGTGTGCCTTATGGACTATTATTCGAAAGAGTAAGAAATATCTTCCCAAGTTCATCTCTCTCACATACATCATGGTGAAGGGTTTGTGGTTTCATGGGGCTAGGTTTTGCTTTTTTTATATATTTTATTTATAAATTTAGCTAATATTATATTATCTCTATCCTATTTGGGTGTTCCATCTCTTATAGAAATCATATTCTTTTCCTTGGAAAATTTTTGTTTTCATGTGTTGGAACTATTATTCTATTACAATTGGTGTTAAGGTCTTGTCAACATGTGTTTTTAACCTCTAATCAAAATATATATCAATATTGAAAAAAATATGAATACAAAATAATTTAATAATTTTATGTCATTTAATTCTCTAAAATATTTGACCTCTAGAAAGATATTTTTCTCTCATTATACAAGTTTTAAATGAGAACATTATTAATTTAAACTATTATAGATACATGAATAGATGAAAAGTGAATAAACCTATTTAATTTTACATTGGAGATAATTTATTTCTAAGAACTATCTTTGTAATGTGCTTGTAAATCATTGTAAAAAAACAAATATACTTCAATGTAAATCTTAACTTATAATTATAATAATATAATATTAAAAGCTAATGTGACTATACTAACATTTTGCTAATGACAATATAAATGGTTTTCCTTATTTCTCATTTCATTAGATATTATTTTTGATGACATTCCGCTTAAAAATGCCACAACCATGAAGGGTAAAACTGAACATGTAATGCCAAATTCTATTTATTCTCATATTTATTTTAATTTATGTTTAAAAATTGCAAGCAAAAAGAATGATTTCATGTGTAGTCCAAATATTTCTATTTATATTTATTAAAAAATATTAATACTTTAAAATGTCTCTATACATAAAAGCACTCCTTAACATAATTGTAATTTTATATATTAATAATAATTTTTCATCAAAAACTATTCACTGACAATTAATTTGGCTTGGAGTGCCCTCAAAGTGCTTGTACACAATCTTCCTCTATTTGGTACAACTATGTTGTTTCAAACTTTGAACCACCCACTTTTATTTCTACTCCTTTGAGTTCAATAGATAATATTGAGAATATAAGGCCAACTCTCGCTCAAAATTATTTTGCCCCTCTACATACTACTACATATTTACTCATTGTTATTGATGGTTAGCCCACATTTGCTTATTCTATTGTTCCCCCTATTAATTTTGCCAAACTATTTTTGTTTCAAATGTAGTGGGTCGCAGTGGTGTCATGGTTTCTTGTGATGTTTCTGCTAGTAATGTTGGCAATTTTGTTGTCCTTAATGATGTCACTCATTCTAAATTTATTTATGTTGACCCACCCCTTTCTTCTGTGTGTTAGCATTATTCTAATTGTAGGGATGGATCTACTTGGACAATTGTCTTTGCCTCCTCAAGTGCAGATGTTAGATGAGTAGAAACAAGCTAGCAAAAACAAATTTCTAATGCATATTAGTTTGTAACTTAATTGGCTTCAACTCTGTTGCTTTCTTTTCTATTTCCATATTCTTTTAGAGAGGCCCTATTCCAGTTCGGTTTTAAATGGTTTTGGTTAGATCTATAAGGGTTTTGATCCTTCCCCGCTTAATTTAATAAAAAACTAATTAATTTAATAATAACCAATATTTAAATAAACTAGATAAATATTAAATTTTAAAATTAAATATTATTATTTTAAATATATTAATTTTATATTTCATTTATATTAAAAAATTATTTTTATTTATTTTTATTAGCCATTAAACTATTTAATAATATTTAAAAAGGAGGGAGAGATTGATAAGAATTAAATATTATTTCATTCTTAGATATATTGGGTGAGGATCTGAACCCTTTTACATAAGCTATTAGGTGGAAAAGAAGGAATTTACACCAAACAATCAAAAGGCTAGACACCAAAAGCTGGAGAAAAAAATAAAAGGGATAGGAGAATACCGGCAAACAAGAAACCACATATTGGTTTCCCAAAAGACTTAGACCCTTCATGACTGTCATTCTATATCAAGCTCATTCACGAAGGCAACTGACTAACACCTTTGATAAGGAGTAGCATCTAGATTATCATCAACTTTTACTTATTTAGAAGGGTATTTGGTTCAATACCAATGACTATATTGTAGACATCTAGATGATGTTGAACTCAAATCTTTTACTATTAAAAAGTTAAATATTACTATTTATAAATATAATAACTTTATATTTAATTTATATAAAAAAATTATGTTTTTTTTTTTAATTAGCCATAAACTATTTAAGATTGATAGGTACATGAATGAGAGGACATTTGAAATAACAGGAATTGATATGAGAGGACATTTTGAATGACAGCTCTTCCTTCACATTCCTCATTTCTCAGGAATGCTCTATCATGGATCTTCTTAAACGAGCTCTGATTGTGTGAAATAAGTTGTAAGATTCTGCAGGATAACAACGTTGATTAATACTCAGACAAAAACAAAGACATGCATTACTATCAACAAGCTTTTGAAATATCTGTATTTGGAAGATTCAGTCGACAAATCTGATCTTCAACTCCAACATTTTGTCTTCTTTTTAAGATATGTGGTGGAGGTGAATAAGAATAGATAGTACTGACGGTGGAGACAGCAAAATCTTTGAAAAAGAGGGCCTAGATTGCTTATTTTATCTTGCACAAATTTATGGATTAAAAATTAGTTATATTATTCACGTTCTTCCCATCAAAATCCTTATGGAAGCTTATTCAGCCCTCAGCATCTCCAATGAAATATTTAGGATAAAATCCTTGCTAAGAAAATGGATCTTCATTATTTTTTAAAAATGATATGTGAAATATTTTTCTCTTTTTATATTTCACTGTCTCTATTTTAGCTAGGAGTTTGATTTTGATAAACAACACTATTATTATCTCAACTAATAGCGTCAAGCACGATATATGAGTATATTTTAAAGATTTAATATTTTTTTATTTTTAATAAGAATGAGTATTTTATTTATAATATATATTTAATCTAAATTATATATAAATTTTGTTAAGTTGGAATACTTTGAAGAAGAGTAGTAATGAAGGAACAAATTTTTTAGTTACTAAACAATTCATTGAATCTATCTTAACAAAAATTTAGTATGTGTATACCATCAATACTACAGCTCTTTGGATCGACCATAAATTGGAAAATTGATGGAGAGCGGCAACGAATTTGGAGGAAATGGTCATGGCGGCCATGGCCTTGGTGCGCGAGGGTTTGATAGAAGCCGTCTAAACTTCTCCAATCGTGAAGGCTACCGATCCAGTTAATGGAACCCGAATGGGATGTTTGGGACACCAACCAGAACCCGTAAGACAAATGGTTCCCATCGAGCCTTAAACTCTACACGGATGCAGAATGGCCCGTTAGCAGATCCTTACACTAAATCCAGTGGCTTCAACGGTGGTCGAGGCTATAACCGGCGGATGCATGGTGGATGGGTCCCCCCAAGGCAAGACCCTTCATGGACTCATGAGATTGGCAGGAATGGAAGGAGAAGGGAGAGTAGAAATCTTCCATATTGGAAAAGAAATGCGACCCTGAAGCTTCCTAATCATTTCAACTTCAAACAGATAGAATCAAAGTTCTGGCGGCCTAAAGATCTGGGAAAATCCAAATCAAAAGGAAAAACCGTTGCCCAATCTGAGAAACCTACAGTAAAGGTAGATGACACCCTCCTTATAAGATCTTCGTCTATTGTTATAAATAATGTTCAATGGGCAGAGTCCGTGATTAATCTACAGGAAACTTCTTTCTTGATGAAATGGCTTGGCCCATGGCCATCTCTAAGTAAGATCCAATCTTGGATAGAATCCAATTGGGGGAAAAGCTTTGAACTCAAAACCCTCAGGAATGAGTTCCTCTTGGTGGTCCATCCTTCGAAGGCAGACAAGGAATGGATAATAAATGGAGGCCCTTTCTCATTGGATGGTCTTGGCTTCTACATCTGTGACTGGAAGCCTAACTTTAATCATGATAGAGAGGAAGTGGAAAATATCGTTGTCTGGATAAAACTTATCAACCTCCCCTGGGAATACAAGAATGAGGAAACCCTTAAGTTAATAGGGAATAGCATTGGATATTTTCTAAAGGCTGAAGAGGTGGTTGACAGAAATGATTTTTACATATACACTAAAATCTTAGTTAAGATGCAGAAATGTTACCAAATCCCATATATGGTGGTGTTAGGGACAGCTCATGGAGAATGGAGATTAAAAGTTGAAGTGGAAATGGAAAACTTGTTATCTAAAACCACTAAGGCTCAATGTAAGGGAAAAGGTCTTGAAATTGATAAAAATATTGATTGGATTAAGGAGTTTGAAGCTTGCCGCACCAATCAACCACAATGGTCAATCCACTTTCAAGAGGACATGATATTAAACAGAGCCACAGAATGCAGATCTTCCTCTTCTTCAAATAGTCATGGGCCTCCAGAGATGATTTAAAAGATCACAGTCGATTCCCCATTGGCCTCTCTTCAACTGGAATCCGACAGCCCATTATCCACCCAAGTGGTGAAAGCAACTCCTCAGCCTCCTCTCTTTACACATTCCCAAACTGGCTCCTTTCAATCTGGTAAATATGAACAGATGCAGTCCCTTATTGTGTTCGACTCTCTGGATACCAAGAAACAGTCACCTAACCACTTTGGGGACAGGCAAGGGGACAAAGGTAGCAAACCAGACTTCAATGACTAGACATACTATCAAGAAGATTGTGATGCCCACATAAAAGGGAATTTTGAGGGTCACCCTCTACCTCAGTGCAGAGATATTGAAATGTCTCCTGACAAATACAGAGTTAATCCCTTTTGCTGCCCCAAAACCTCACCAAAATTTTATGGCCCCAACACATCCCTTAGAGAGGATGTGGAGAGAAACTATTTGCCCTCCCCTCAGCCTTTTTTCTCTTAACATTGAAGCACTTGAGTTCAACCCTTCGACAAAATCAGATCCTGTTATGAATGGGAGCAATGAAGGATCCTCTCCCTCTCTGTTAGTTTCTGAACCAGCTCCTAGGCCCTCTTCTCAAGCATGCATTAGCTTCTTTCACCCTATCATGGCAGCTCTTAATCAAATACAGGATGCAGAGGATAAAGCTTTCTCACCTCGTGATCAAATTCAGTGTGTAGATATTAATCATGAAGGGAAAATCTCCCCAATTCGCAATTTGGAAAGTTCTTTAGATGAAGCTAGAGACAGTGGGGATAACCTTTTAGATGCTGCCTCAAATGTGAGATACTACAGTGATGAAGGAGATGTGGACTATTTGGGCATGGAAGATACTCCCAATATTCTAGATCAAAGGAAATTAAATCTTTTTGTGTCTTTGATAAAAAAACCTAAACTAGGGGAACAAAAAAGAAGAGGAAGAAAATCCACCAAAGAAATATTGGAGCAAGCCGATTGCGCAGCAGACTAAACAAAACTATTGAGGTTAGGGAAAAGGTTCACCTTTTCCTAGAATCAATGAGACTCCTCTCGTGGAACGTCAGGGGCTGCAATGCCCCTGAAAAATCTTGCTTGCTCAAAAGAGGTCTCGATCAAGCGAGGGCGGATATTATTTTACTCCAAGAAACTAAACTCAAAGGTGATGACATTAAGTTCTTCCAGAATAAATTTTCTAGATGGAAGAGTGTGTTTTCAGAGGCTAATGGTTCTTCTGGTGGCCTCAGCATTCTATGGGATGGTAGGGTGGTGGAGGCAGTCCTACTAAATCAGTCTTCAAATTGGCAATGGATTGAGGTAACTTCTAAGAAATTACTTTCTCGCTTTTATATATTCAATATTTATGGCCCTAATAACCCTATTGAAAAGGAGGCTTTATGGAAAGACTTATCCAATCACCTCATGGATAAAAAAGATGACCTAGTTTTCATCTTAGGAGGGGATTACAATGCCATTCTTAGCCCTTTAGAAAAGAAATGTGGCAAAGGATGGTAGAGCACAAGTCAAAATGAATTTGCTGAATTTTTTTTAAACAATGGTTTAACAGAATTGGATTTTAGATCTGGTAATTACACATGGACCAACAGGAAAAAAGGGTTCACGAACATAGAAAAGAAATTAGATAGATTTTTTTTGATGGGAAATTGGGAAGAACATGACTGGTTGTACACAACAGATATCCTACCAATTGCTGGTTTGGATCACTATACGATTATTTGTAATATCCAAGAAGATTTGGCTCCTGATCGATCCCCATTTAAATTTGAAGCCATGTGGCTGAGATTGGCTAACTTTCATACTAATATGGAGCTTTGGTGGAAAAATGCTCTAGAATGGGAAGGGAACAAGTCCTTCATCTTCTTTAAAAAGTTCCAATATATTAAAGAATAGCTAAAAACTTGGAACATAGAAGTTTTTAAAGATATTTTTGTTGAAAAATTGCAACGAGAACAAAGCTTGCAAACCCTAAATGATAAGATAATAGCTAAGGTATGGATGATAATTCATATCTGGAGGAACAATCTCTTCTAAGATTGTAGAAAGAGGTGCTAGCCAAAGAAGATATTCATTAGAAAAAAAGTCCCGTGAGACTTGGCTAAAAGAAGAGGATCATAATACTAAGTTCTTTCACAAATCGGTCAAAGCCAAAAGAGCCCGAAACAAAATCTTCACTATCAATACAAAGTAGGGGGTTACGACCATGGATCCAAAGATTATCAATCAGGAAGCTGTTGACTTCTTCCATGAAACTTTTAATCAAAGTCATCTCCCAAGACATGATGATGAGGGACTGTTTAACCTCATCCCGACCACTATTACAGAAGCATAGAATGCAAATAATATGAGCCCTGTCTCCTTAGAATATGTAAGGAAAGCTTTATTTGAAAAGGGAGAAGACAAAGCCCCTAGTCTGGATGGCTTCCCAACACTCTTTTACCAAAAAACTTGGGACATTTTAGGAGAAGATTTAAGGCAAGTTGTTGAAGAATCTAGAGTTGAGGGGTTTATATTGAAGGATTTCAATAATACATTCATTGCCTTGATCCCCAAGAAATTTGTAACCAATTCCTTTTCTGACTTTCAACCTATTTCTTTATGTAATACTGTTTATAAAGTAATAGTCAAAGTTGTTGCTAATAGGCTTAAACACATTCTTGAGCATATTATTTCAGAGGAACAAAGCGGATTTGCCCCCAAAAGATCAATCTTTGAAGGAATCATTATTGCACATGAAGCTGTGCATACAATCAAAGCTGCAAAAGTTAACAAAATGTTGATCAAATTCAATATCAAGAAAGCCTATGATCATGTAAATTGGGACTTTCTTCTCAGGATACTTAAAAAATTTGGATTTGCAAAGGACTGGGTGAAGTGGATTGCAAGCTACATCAACACCCCTAGATTCTCTATCCTCATGAATGGCAGCCCCCAAGGTTTCTTTGAAACCACAAAAGGTATCCGACAAGGTGACCCCATTGCCCCATTTTTATTTATTATAATGGCTGAAGTCTTGGGTAGACTTATCACCAGCAAGAGATTCGATGGCAATTGGTAAGGGGTCAAGATTGCAGAAGGTATTTCCTCCTCCACACACCTACAATTTGTAGATGACAACCTTCTCCTAAGGGTTGCTTCACTTGCTGAAGCTCGTGTCATCAAGTCAACCTTAGATCATTACAGCAAGGCCACTGGTCAGAGTGTTAACTGGCAGAAATCATAGATCTTCTTTCATACGGCCAATAATTTGCAAAAACAAATTAGTGAAATTATGCAAATCAAGATAGGAAAGATTTCGAGAAAATATCTTGGAGTGCCTTTATTTGATGGTGCCTCCAAACCTCACTTGTGGAAAAACCTTATGGATTCTTGCTTCAACCATATGGAGGGCTAGAAAAGCAGATGGCTCACATCTGCAGGCAGAAACCTGTTACTTCAAGCTGTCGTGTCATCTATTCCAATTTACTCTATGAGCTGCTTCAAGATCCCACACAACGTTTTAGATGCCATTGTAAAAAGAATGAGGAAGTTCTTTTGGAATGGGGTTGGAGAAGGAGATAAATGGCCCCTCATTTCTTGGGATAAGATATGTAAACAAAAGTAGAATGGGGGAACTGGACTGAAAGACTGGAGAAAGATGAACTTGGCACTAGGGGCCAAACTGATTTGGCATATGTGCAGTCAACCGGATAGTTTATGGGTCAAGATCCTCCGATCCAAGTATTTAGATTCTCCACAGGATGAAATAATCCTTACTATTGTTAATCCCCCTAAAAGCTCTGCAATTTGGAATTATCTACTAGATTGTAGATCTATCATCACAAGACATGTCTCATGGCATGTTGGCAATGGAAACAAATCCTTGTTTTGGGATGATTCTTGGAATAATCACCCAATTTTAAAGGAGGACAAAAGATTTGATGATTTGAGAACTCTCTTCTCTAATAGATGGGGCTCTAAGGTGGATGATTACCTAGAATGCAAGGACTCCCCTCTTGGACCTATGTGCCAATGGAAACTTATGGATGATCTTAACCTCTCAGGCCCATAGAGAGACCTTATGGAAGATCTTTTTAAAAAGAGGAGGTTCACAAGAATTGAGAAAATAGACAAGCTAATATGGTGTAAAGCCAATAGTGGGGCCTATTCAGTTAATCTTGGGTTCTTATCCCAAGAGGAAGAGGAGGATTTATTACCTTGGAACACCAATCTTTTATGGGATAGACACTGCTTTCCAAAGGTAGGAACTTTTGCATGGATAGCTGTGTAAAGGAGGATATTAACATCTGAAAGAAGGAAAAATTTTGGCCTCCAAGGCCAAACTCGGTGTGTTTTATGCAAATCAGCTCAGGAAGATGTTGATCACTTACTTTTCAGTGTCCCTTTGCAACAGAATGTTGGGATCTGATTAAAAGGAAAAATTAAGCTTGATTGGACCTTTGCAGTAGGGCATCAAAGAGGTGTTTCAAAGTTGGCTAATCCCTCAAAAGAACCCTGCCTTGTCTGGATTATGGAAGGCTTGCCCCTCCATTATCATCTCAGAGATTTGGAAAGAACGTAACAGACGTATCTTCCAAGATAAGGAAAGATCCCTATCTAGCATCAAATAAAGTATTTTAAGTGCTATCAAAGAGACTATGCAAGCTGCTCTTATCACCTCCATGGATAGTTTGCTTTACACAAAGGCTGACAGGAAACTTCATTGTAATTGGCCAAGCATGAAATTTAGAAATGGAAATATTAAAGATGTGAATGCACAAAATAAAACAAGATCAGAGCTAAAGTGGGATAAAACGAGTCCAGGATGGGTTAAAATAAACTTTGATGGAGCCTCTAAAGGCAATCTGGGACCCTCAGGAGCTGGAGTTGTTGTAAAAGATAGCAATGGGGAAATTCTAGCACTAGCTTCCCAAAAACTTAGTAGAGGAACTAACAATGAGGCTGAAGCTAGGGAAACACTGTTGGCCTTACAATTCGCTAAAAGGTTGAACCTTCAGAATATGCACCTAGAAGGTGATTCACAAGTAATTGTAAATGCAATTAAAAATGGGGCAGCCAATGCATGGCATTTGAAGAATATGATTGAAGAGATCTCCCATCTCCTACACTCATTCCCAGACTTCAAAATCACCCATGTCCTCAGAGAAGGAAACAAGGAGGCCGATATTGTCTCCAAATGGGCAATCAGTCCAATGATGAGCAATGAGCCTTGTTTTGAAATTTTCTCACAAGAGATTTTTTGCAACTAAGTTGTGTTTTGTGCTGCAAGTTGATGCCCGATATTTTAAATGTTTTCTTCTGCAGGGTGGTGACTCTCTCATTTTGCAGATCAGATAGGTTGATGTGACTTATGGAAGTGGAAGACTACATCTTTTGATAGGATGTGATGACAGGTCTCGAACTACACAACCAGTTTTGGCGGTGAGAAAGCCCAGTCAAGGACAATTGTTAGCTTATGGAGGACAATTTTAAGAACTTTTTAGTGGCTCCTGACGCACACAGAGATTTTATTCCTGTGCTGGATCCAATCAGATGACACTCTGTTTGATGATAGATTCCCGATTTGGGTTATTGTCAGTTGAAGGGACCGAAAAATTCTCCCTTACTCCAGCTCGATTGCAGTTTAAAACCACCCATTACCTACATCAAACACATCCTTCTTCTTTTACTCCTTTTTTGTCTTTCAATAGCGGTCGAGATGGAAGCTACATTCTCCATCAGAACCAAGAAACAACAAAAAGCCGTGGAGGGACTAGCCAACATTGAGAAAATTTTAGGCTTGCTGAATATAAAGAATGAAGTCTTGGCTGTTGTTGTCCAAAACATCCTCGGAAGCCAATATCAGGAGAGATTTGCCAAGCGCAGATCAAATGTTGATATCATCTCCTTGGTGGTGGCTTGGGCCCTGCAGCTTGGGGAGTCTGAGAGTGAAGTCAAGCGCATCACGAAACTCCTCTTTGATCCGGATTTACTTCTTGGTCTGGAATCAATTTTAGAATGGGTTGTCCCAGGTGTAGGATTTGACTACAGTGAATGTTTTGAAGAATTGAAGGAAGGATTTAACTATGGACGTGTCCCCTTCCTCACTTGGTGGGGAAACTTCAACCAAACAGCTTACCAGCAGGATATAGCAAGCAAATGGAAGGCTCTAAAATCCATTGTGGAGAACTTATCAAGGCCTGCGAAGATGAGGTACAAAGCAGTGTTTGAGGAGGTCAGCCCATGCAAAAACGTGGGCAGAGGCATGGAAAACAACATGCTGAGGAATGAAGGCAAGTTCTTGGCAGCTTCGGTCCTATGTTTCTAAAAAATTTGTATATGACTGAGTGCTCTATATGCCTCAAGTCTTATTCCTCCTTGTCTCCTCTCCATTTTCTTCTAGATAAGTGTTATTGCAGCAGAAAATACATAGCCAGCCCCATTTTGATATTTGTTTCTATAGGGTTAAGAAGACATGTACATTCTCTATATGAATGTATATCCTTAGTGCTAATATATCTATGATGTAATCTTTTTCATATCAATATTAATCAAAAAATCTGTTATAGACCAAAAAAAAAATACTACAACTCTTTAGTTCAAAAAGAAACTATTACAATCACATGCTTACTTCAAATAAGCCTACTTGGATTTACAACTACCAACCTCATCTCTAAACTAGAAATAAAAAATATATAAGCACATGAAAATATTCTATGGAAATTTATTAATCCGTTCCTTTGAACAACTATTTTAAAGTTCTAGTCTACAACTATAAGAGAGACTAAAAATTACTTAGCCCTTCTTACATTGCTCTTATATTATAACTTGACCTATTTTCCATGCACATGAATGGGAGAATATTAGATATCCCCTTTAATATAGCCCATAAAATACATTTTTATTTCTTGTATTACTGACTTTTAATAGGAGGTGAGTTTTCCAAAAGAAACTAAGCCTCAATAGATAGTTTTTCCTTTAAGCCACTAGTCATCTCTAAGGTTCCTCAATGAATCTTGAAGATATTTTTGTTGAACACACCACAAGACTTAGGGGGTTGTGGTGGGGGTTGAATCAGTCTTGAACAAAACTCAATTATTTTTTTGTCGCAAACATTTATCAATTATCTTTATCCAACAAACCATCAACAAGAGATATTGCAATGAACACACAACTACATGAACACTAGATTTTTATGTGGAAAACCCAATGTGGGAAAAACACTTTGAGAGTTGCAAGAGCACTATATGAATATAATTTATTACAATTCCAAAGTCAAGGAAGCTTACTGCTCATAATTTGGTCTTGCAGACTAAGGCGCACAACCTTAGGGAAATATACAAATGACTTGCAAGACTAAGATGCATGATCCCAATGTAAGATACATGACTGCATAAGATACCATAAGAACTCACTGACTTTTAGAAGGCACATGAAATTGATGAATTGAAAAGATGTAGGATCTCCTGATCATGCCAAAGATTTGTTTCCACAAACTATGTCAACTCTATAAGATATTAGCAATTCTCGTATATTCTCTTCTATATTTGCATCATACTAATTTCATATTCAATCCACACTCAAACCATGCTCAAATCAAACATATTCTTTCCTATATATTAAACTTGATCACCAAAATCCTCAACTAGGTCAACCACAATAAGGGTAAACAATATTTACAAAAAGTCAGCCACCATGAATACTTCCACTCAATATGGTCCACCCTAGGAGATAAAGGGAAGCCAAGTACACAATCTTCACAATTGAATTAATTGAAATGCATGCAACAAAAATCCTCCATTAGCAACATTAATCGTAACATGTAGAAAAACATTAAAACATGTTAACAAGTTGGCCTCAAAATTGTTTTATAATGCATGTATAACATAATATGGATCCAACCATGACATGGACATATCCATATCAACCTCTTAAATATTTCTCCAAAGAGTATCTAGACCACAATGTCATAATTCAAACAAGATACTTCACTGAGTTAGCAAGAGACCACTAGAAACGATGATGTCAAACACAAAATAACATATCTTCAGTTGTAGTCGGCTGCCAACATGGAGCTACTGGAGGCCAAAGTGGCCAATCTCATGGTGGACCTGTCTTAGGCCCCCCCTAGGCTTTTTAGCTAATTACAGGTTTTATCTTCTTTTTTAGAAGCTTTAGCTAGTTTTTTGTTCTGGCCTTTATGGCCTGCTCTGCTCTTTAGTTCTGAACTATCTTTTATTTTTTTCATGCTTTATCTCTAAATACTTTGTTTCGGGTTTTAGGAACCCTGTAAAACCTGTTTTACTTAATCAAAAGCATATCTTCACTTGTAGAGAAAACCAACACAAGATATCTAAATGGGAGAAATGTAGAGCACAATCAGAGACACCAATGTGGAGAAATGTAGAGCACTCTTCAAACCAATCCTGACCAGTCTTGATATTCAGCCTCATTGTTAGCAAACAATTAACCACAACTCAAACCTCTAAACTATTGGAGACCAAAAACATGATAGTGCGATATTCAAATACCATACACATTAACTCCAAAATTGCAAGCCATCAACTTCTTACGCGGAGGAATAAAAAAAATTCACTATAAGGACTTCAAATATTGTTTTCTATATATTTCAACTTCCCATACTATCACCTTATGGATACACCACATATTGACTAGATATCACCACCATACATCAGAATAACATCTAAACACTCAATAGTGAACCTTTATCAACTTCCACACATCGAGAAGCACATCACTTCATTAGGTTTACACTAATGTAAACATCTAGTTGACATCAATGACAACATTGAACACATGTTGCAAATATTTTAAACTTCTAGACCATGGAAATATTTAAACTAATAATTAAAATTTTCCTCTGCCTATTTTGCAACACCTTCAATATCATCATGGAGAAATTAGGTACCCATGACCATAGAAAGGATACACAAATCAAATATGGCATATCATCAACCACATTGTTTCTACCTACTCACAGGTAGTGGTCCAAGATGAAGCTTTACTATAATCATAATGATCCCAGGACATGAGGAGTCATCTAGTTCCTTTTCTATTTTGTAAATTTCTGAGCCTCACATCCTTAAATATGGGCTTTTAATCTCCTTCTCTATGAAACTATAAAATATATCTTTAATATATCTCCTCTCACCCCTCCATCCCCCTCCTTACTCTAACACAATTCTTTCTAATTGTCTTTGTTAACCTATTTTTTTCCTTTTTTAACATTGAAAGAAGCTATTATATCATGTGGAGCCTACCTAGAGGACTAGATCTAATTAGTCAAGCCATCTATATGTGAGAGATTATTTCCACCAAACTCTCCTCCTATATCTACATTACCACCCATAGTATTAGCATAAAAAATGTGTAGTGATTCAACAAACCACATCCAACTTTGTTATTTTTCCCTTCACAATCAATGATAACATCCATCCATAAGAAATACTATTATTTTTCACATTTTAAAATGAGCCACCATGTACACAAATATTATCACTAATCAATTTAACCCTTAGCTATACTATATTAAATATTATTTATCATTTATATAATTTTGTAATATTTAAAAATGATTTTTGTTTTTTTAGTAAAATACTAGTAAAAGATTATCTAATAAAAAACATATAAACTTAAAAGAAATTATTCTAATATTATTTTTAAAATTAAAAATAAATATGTATACGAGTTAAAATTATTGTATACTAATATACAATTAAATAGATTTTATATTTTTATTTATAAATTAAATTTTTAGAATTGAATAATTATATTAATTTTTTTATTTATTAATTCTTGTTTTAAAAGAGAATTTGATTTAGTTTGTACAATTATTGAAAAATTTAATAGAAAATACAATCAATTTATTTTTTAATTAGATATGATGGAAAATCGGAGCCCTAATTATTTTTATGGAGAAAAAAAATAGGAGATGAAAAAGATGGGACTAAAACACATTGTCTTAAAGACAATGCAACTACAATCACATTTTTTAACAACAAAAAAGAGAGTAAAATGTGGCCTAAAATACCTATATTCCTTCTTTGGATAATAGTCCAATTAGCATCATGTTATCTATATATATTTAAATAGAAGAAAGGGGAGTAAAACTTCTTTGGGTCCATAAGAGGAGCTATCATATAATGAGAGAAAGACCTAACTAGAGAAGTTGACCATTAAGAAGTTGCTGCAAAAATTTAAGGAGGAACATCATCAACCATAGAAATTAGAGTGGGATCTTAAGGTAGAGGATAGTAGGGACTAAATATACTGTATAAATATCCACATCGTTATAAATAATAATCTCAAAATACTGAAGAAAATTTATCCCCAACTGTATCTATAGTAAGGTATTCATGCAGATAATTCTTCCACCAAGAGCAAGATCACAAGATCATTGAGTATGGTCAATAAATTCCAAATGGTCGAGAACTGCCTACTTTAAAAGGGGATACATTTGTAAGCCAAAATTTAACACCCTAAATGATCAAGAACTTGTAAAGCAACCCAAACTAGGTGACTTTTGGATAAATCAAAACTCCATAAGAATACAAGTGTAGTTGATTTGATAGAACAAAATAGAAGCTTAATATAGCATTATAAAACATCACATGGAGTTTCATATGCTAGAATGTTAATGTGAAAGAGAAAAACCATATTTGATATTCATATTATTCAATTGGAGTTCAACTTGATGATTTTTATAATCTTATAGATTGGCTTATAAAGCCTCATTTTAACTTAAAAATATAGCCAATGAGAATGTAACTTCCCAACTACCATCTAACTATAAACTAACATTTATTAATTAATCTAAATTAAAATCTAACCTGATTAATGTAAAACTCTAACATTCCTCCCTTATTACGTTAATTCTAACAAGAATGGAAGTTACAAGGGTTTTAAACCCAACCCTCTAGAAACTTTGATGAAGAGCCTTCACCAATCCTCCTCGCTCACTCAAAAAACACCGAACTAACTACAACAGTGGATCTCCTGACTTCCTTAGTTATCCAAGAGACACCAAACTGCCCGCATTAATGGATCTCCTGACCTCAAAACCTGAAACCATCTATACAACATGAGTGTTCCCACCTCCCATGCACAATGAGACACATTTCCTCTGAAATTTCACATCTCCTCCAAGTGTATCTAATGACTCCTTTTGTTTTTCACATGAGATGCCTTTCATCCAAAAGTCTACATCTCCTCCGAGTGCATCTAACGCCTCCTCAAGTGATGTGGAAACAACCTCTCTTACGCTACACAAATTACCACTGACATGCTTGCACATGAGATGTATTTCCTTCAAAAGTCCATATCTCCTCCGAGTGTCTCTAATGTCTCCTCAAGTGCTCAACATATCACCAACCAAATTCCGCCCCCTCACTCCTTGAAGGGACAATCATGATGCCAAGCCCCCTCTTCTCTTCAAGGACACAAATATATCAAGTCCCCTCTTTTCTTCAGGGACAAATCTGCCAAGCCTTGACTTTTTAGGGACACAAATAGATTGCTTCTCATGCAATGAATCATCTCTAAGTGAGAAGCTAGCTTTCAATGAAAGGAAACCTCCTGCCTCTATTGCCTTTGGCCTCTTGTTAGTGCTTAATCTCCAAAAATAGCACCAAAGGAAATACTATAATCTCTTGTAGAGAGGTAATAGGTACAATCAATAAATCCAAATGTCAACATTGTGTAGAAATTTCTCTTGTATTCAGCTGCTAGAATATACCCACCCATTGATAGATGTAACATAATTTGAGTATGTGGCATGCGAGTTGATTTCCTATACATATTCTTTAAACTTGAAGTAAAAAATTAATTCCAATAGACTTGGCTATAGCAGCAATATATGAGCCACCAATATAACAAAAGAACACTTAACTAACCAATCATAACTTATCCAACATATGCTTCAAACGGTCTCCATGAGAAGATTACTCTGGCTTCTCCTTTGGGTTCCTGGATCCAGACTCTAGATTATGAGGGAATTCCATCTAGATGCAGGATATGCCACAAGACTGGTCATATTGTTGCCCGGTGCTTATTTGATAGGATTAAAATGAAGAAATCATCTTCATGGTGGTTGGGGGCTTTTGACCACCATCATATGGTTCATAAAGTGTCTAAGGATGGAGGTTTGGCTGCTGGCTCCTCTTAGGTTGATCAGGCTAATGTTGATGCTATTGATGTTGTTCTGGATGCTGCCTTGGTTCAGACTGTTGATGTTGTCCTTTTGGGTGATGTTGTTGTTGATCCTGACCGGATTGCTGATGTTGTCTCTGGATCAGATGTCTCATTTACTGGTGTTGTGGATTATGTTGTCCCTGCAACTGCAAGTGGGGATTTGGGGAGTGGTGGTGATGTTGTCCCTATCCCAGCTATGCATGTTGGTGTGGACAGCCTTGTTTCTCAGGCTCTTGTGGGCTCATCTGCTAACTCTTTGGCTTGGAAAAGCGTAGCTGAGAAGGTGGAGGATGGATGGATAACAGTTAAAGAAAATAAATTAAAGCCGTCCATGCCTTCTTTTGATATGAATTTACCTTCACACAAGGGTGGGCCTAAATGTAAATCTTGGTCCCCCTTTGTTGTGGTTTTCTAGTATGGTCTTAGTTTTATTTTTTGTGGGAACTTTTTTTTTGTTCGCTTGGGCTTGGTTGGTGGTGATCCACAGTTGTTTTTTGTTCTCTTAACGCTCTATCTTTCATTATTTTTGTTAAAGGTTTCAGGTCCTTTCAATACCTATTTTTAATTAATCAAAACTTATCCAAAAAGATCATTTATGTCATCGTCATCTTATCCAACAAAATCATTGATGTCACCGCCAACAAAACCATAGCCCATGTTCATCATAAAGTGAAGTTAAACATTCAAACTATACCTCCTTTAAAAATGTCAATCTAATCTAAAGCAGACTTATCCGTTATGCTCTTCAATGGCCTTTTGACCATAATGGTGGGTAGTTGTTCCTTTGCAAATGGTGCTTCGTGCAGACTTCAATACTCCAGAAAGTTTATTACATCACAACTTTGCACTGTTGCAGCTTTGGAACTCTATGATAATGCCCTCATAAATGCCCATGGTCCAAATAAAAAATGACAGGTCTCCTGATCACATCTCCATTGAAAATAATTTCAAACTAAAATATGACTTTCTCCGGCGCTTAGGCAAGAAATGACAGGCTTTATTGAACCGAGTTTAAGAAACTGTCACATGCTTTGCAATCAGAACTGCATTCTTCACAGCATGCTCACTACCTTTACCACATTCTTCACTGACATAACTACCCTCATCACATGGTACAAATAAATTTTCTTCACCGCAGAGAAATTGTCTTCATCACATGCTCACTCTCCACGGCAACCCTGAAACAATAACATTACAACCGATGGAAACTATGCCTCTAGACCTCAATGCGGGCCTCACCACGTGACATTTTAATTCCAAGAATAATTAAATTTATAATATATTAGTATATATACTAAATGTTAATATATGATTAAAAAATATATAAAAATAATTATTTTTTCTTTATGAATAGAAGCCTTTACTATTAATAATTAACAAAGTACAATATTCATAAAAAAAGCTTGGGGGATAAAAAATCACCCCGCGAAGAGTCACTCAGCATCAAGCCAGAATAGAACAGCTATTCATAAAAAAAAACATAAAGCAGAGCCCTCAAGCTGTGAGAGTAGTAGCAGAAGAGGGTGAAGGATATTTATCTGGTGGATTTCCCCATACATTGGGCCCAGGGGTCTGGTCAGGAGGAGACCACCCATCTTCAGTTTCTTTATCCTTCTCCATTTCTCCTTCCTCCTGCCTGGGAGAAATTGCAAGTGCCAGGCGAGGAATTTTATCAGAAGGGGCTGGAGGCCACATAGGAACAGTGGTCGAAGGCCGAGCAGCAGTAGAGGCAAGCACAAGAGGCCATCCAGAAGTCGAGGCCCTCATATCAGGAGGAGAGGTAGAGCGGCGATGCCAAGAGTGTGGTGTTCTAGAATGCCTCGCAGAGGCACTCCTACTTTGACGCCGACCCCGGGTGACAAGCAGTCAGCAAAGAGAGAATCTAGCGGCACCCTGGCAACGATACACAGGGCATTACCTCAATGTTGCAGTAACTCCTGCAAGTGGGAAACCTCAAGGGCCACCTTGTCAGCTTGTACTTGAATCTGCATCATGAAATTATTACATAAACATGCCTTAGCATAGAGAGAAACATTGATATCCAAAAAACTATGGGTAAAAATAACAACATTGCGGTATTTCCATAGGGAAAACAGAATCTCCATCCTGAAAGTATGCCAAATCTGGGTAAAATGAGAAGGCATTCTGGGAGAGTCACCAAGCAACGCCATGTGCCAAGAGAAAGGCTCTGGCTGAAATGGCATAAAAAAACTATGAATCCAACTCCAGTAATTCTGGGCCCGACCACAGAACTAGAAAATATGCATAATGGTTTCAAAGTGCCCACAAAATGTGCATTTAGGATCAGTCACACCTAAGTGCTGAAGCTGAGCTCCTAAGGGAAGACCCTGGTAGAGAAAACACCAAGAAAAATGTGCAATTTTGTGTTCAGTGATAGCATCCCAAATAGTGCGGAAACGCCAGCTCCAAGTGCTCTAGGAGGAAGAAAGATGCCAACGTTGATTGAGAGACTCAATCATCGGTAAATGAGGCACCAACCAAGAGTATATGAGTTTGGGCTTGTAGTTGGTAAATGGTGTATCTGGGTACCACTTCCAATCTTTCCACCAAGGTTTAACTGACTAAATTCCAAGCTTGTGCAGGAGGTGCAGTAGAATAGCAGAGACAAGCAAGTCAAAAGTCTGACGATCTGGGCGCGTGAGCTGGAACTAAACCCAAAAATCATCCCAAGAGAAAAGACTCATGGTGGCTCTAGAGAACAAATCCTTGGGTGTTTGAATGCCTCATTTGTAAAAATTAAGAGCACTAATCCCTAGAATTTTGGCTAGAGGAAACCCTTGCTACGCAAAAAGCGGGGACCACCAAACATTCTTTTGATTCAATGAAAGCCCATCACAGAATCCATTACCTACCCATTGAAGCCAAGGTTTGACAGCTTCCCAGGCATGACAAATAATCTTGGAAACAAAGGTACCTTGGATTTTAACATGATGTTTCATAACCAGGATGGTTTGAAAGCCAATCCCTTTCCAAGCCGGTTTGTATAACGGATACCTAGAAGAAATACAGTGGTGAAGTAAAATTTTCCAAGCCTCGTTACCTGTGAGGCAACGCATAATACATTTCACACAGAGGGCTAAGCCCTAATTTTGGGTATCAAGTAAGCCAAGCCCACTAGAGGCCCTCGAAAGACAGCCAAATTCCCAGGCAACTCTGTGAAAGCCATGGTGATCTGCACCGGAGGCCCAAAGAAAATCCCTCAACAATTTATTGAGATTTTTGTATGAAGCCTTGGAAGGAGCCCAACAGGAGGAATAATAAACATGAGTAGTAGCCAAAACCTTGGAGCAAATCTGAAATTTACCAGCAAGCGAGAGCGGCTTGGTAATCCAATAGGTAAGATTCTTTTCAATTTTAACAAGCATAGCATTCCATAAAGTAGTAGAAGTAGATTGAAAAGCAAAAGGTATGCCAAGAAACCGAAATATTTCCCCATGCTAGATCCTGGACCAACCAAACTAGGAAAACTAAGGCGGGTCAGGAAGGGAAGACTGTCTGTAGCACAAGGTTTTATGCCACTGAATGGCAGAGCCCGAAGCCAAACAGAAAGTGTCTAAACACTGCAAGGCTGCCTTGATATTTTCCTCACCCTTTGCAAGAGTGAGAAAGGAATCATCAGTAAAATGGCCATTGACCAACTACTGAGTGGAGTTGGGTAAAATAATCCCATGAACATGGCCTAGAGAGATAGAATGAGATAAAAAATAGCCAAATCCTTTGGCTGCAAGAAGATATAAGGCAGGAGCAAGAGGACATCCTTTCCGAATGGATCTAAAGAGCCCAAAGGTGGAAGACTGGCTGCCATTAATGGTGATGCAAGCAGAGGCATCCTGAAAAAGCATCTGCACAAATTGAAGAAATATGGGGCCAAAACCCAAAGCGTGAAGCATAGCAAGAATAAAAGACCATTCAATATGATCATAAGCTTTAGCAAAATCAATTTTGAGAAAAAGGGCTTTTTTAAAACTCTTACGAGCCCATTCTATACCTTCCCAAATGGCTATAATATTATAGAGAATATATCTTGATTTAATAAAGCCAGTTTTCTCTGGCCGAACAATTTGAGGAAGAATGTGGCGAATCTTGAGAGCCAAAGCCTTAGCAATGATCTTGTAAGAGACATTAAGCAGGGTAATAGGATGCCAATTGCAAATATCCTCAGGATCCCCAGCTTTGGGGATAAATTTGATGTTGCCTTTATTTATAAGATCACCTAGAGACAGGGAGTGGCATGCTTCAAGGTACACTTGATGGAGATCGGGACCAATGGCATCCCAGAGAGTTTTATAGAACTCACTGGGAAACCCATCACAACCTGGAGCTTTATCGTCAGCCATGGAAAAGACAGCTTCCCTGAGATCTTGAAGGGTAAGAAGCTGATCACAGAAAGCACGCTGGGAAGGTAAAACACATTGAGGCACAACAGCTATGCAATCTGTAAGAGCTTGGTTGCTGGCAGGAGAAGATCCCTGAGTGGAAAAAACTTGTTCATAATGATGAACAAAGGCTTGCAAGATATCAGGAAGCTCTGTGAGGAGAGACTGACCCTCTTGGATCCTGGTTATACCCACATTGGTTTGACGTGCACAGATAGTTGCAAAGAATTCATTAGAGGCTTGATCTCTAACTTTTAACCAGTGTAGATGAGCTTTGATCTGAGCACCTCTAGCAGCATAGCTGTCTGCAACTTATTTCTACTGACGCATCTGAGAAAGCTGAAGTTGCAAATTCTGATTGAACGGGTCGAGGGCTAAGGCCTCCGTGGAAACACAAAAAGCTTTTATGTTGGCATCATAGGATCGACGGTGGTAGATGGCAAGCTGTCGACCATAAATGCGCAGAAAGCATGTCGTATGATGGATGGCATCATTCCACCATTGAATCCAGCTAGAAAAATGTGAAGGTCTAAGCTCAAGGTTCCAGACCTGATGGATGTGGGCCACCGTGGAAGAATGATTGAGAACGGAAGTATCAAAGAAGAACTGAGTGCTAGGAGGACGAGCCTTAGCTGTCTTCCATTCAATAATGAATTGAATGGGGAAGTGATCTGACAAAGTCACATCAACAAGAGGAGTAACTGTCAAGGATTTTTTTTTGGAGAAAGAGAAAAAATATTGTGCCATGATCATAGCACGTGTTGGTACTCAAAAATACAACAAGGTTTTTGAGTACCTTGTTAAAAATATTTGCATTTTGGCCCCTTATGAGAACTTTTGAGCCTTTTTGCCCAAATACAATTCTGAAGTTTTTCATGCATATCAGGTGTTCATCACTCTTGTTTATACATAAGAAGACATCCCAGATCATCAGATTCAAGTTTTGAGTCATTTTGTGATGTCTTGTTTTGAGCACTTGTCATTTTTTTGCATATGATGATTATAGTGTCAAATTGTTGTAACTAGCCTAATTTGCTTCTAAATATCTTGCACCCTATTGAGTTTCATAGTTTTCTACTTTGGGAATTTTTAACATGTATATCAGAGAGCTTATGTTTTAAATCCTAAGTCATTTTGAATCCATTTGATAAGTTTTCATTCTCCCCAAAGTTGGTCCTGCAGAACTATCTTGTTTCTCTATCATGTCCAGATATCTGAATAGCCTACTTTGAGCTTCTACAAAATGTATCCAGTTGAATGCATTGCATAATTGAATTTTCCGCCATGTTGCAAACATGAAAGTGTACCCATTAGAAGAGTTTCAGACTCATACCAATCCAATTGTTCACTTTTCCAACTTGATTCCAAATCCAGTTTATGCATATTCACCAAATTTAAAACCAAAAAAGTGTTAAGATGCTAACTTTGCAAATTGTTGCCGATAGATCAGTGCACCTTCAATGCAAGCTAATTGAAGATTCATTTTCCATGTGCAATGGTGAATCAAGTTCCAAAGGTTCAAATTTTGGGGGCTCTTTTTGATTAGTTTGTGAATCAAAATTTGATGATAGTTTGTGCAGTTTGGCAATGCAAAGCAGAGATTTTTTTAAAAATTTTAAGTTATAAAATGGAAAATTGAAACCATGGAAAGGGGAGCCCAAGCCTATGGAAGAGATTGGTGGTTTTAAAAGGCAAGAAGACATGGCCATTTGTGAGCAGCACTTGGAGGAAACATTCGGAAATTTTGAAAATGCAAGAACACAGCCAGCCACGTTTTTGATCATATCTCAAAAAATACGATCTGGGTTGGGCTGAATTTTGGATATGTTTGAATTTTGGATCTATATTAAAAATTTAAGCCAAATCAGAGTTGAAACGCAAAAGTTATGGCTCTCTGAGTATTGCAGAAATAGCAAAGTTTCAAAAATGCATAAAGATATATCCCACATGCATGGGGTTGTGAAAGTTTTTAACATTTATATGCTCCAACACTTAGAATATGATTTGAAGAAAGAAACAAGAGGAAATTTGGTGGGTCTCATGGTTGAAATTTCAAAATTCTAGTGGGACCCATAATTTTGGAGTAAAAATGCATAAAGTTAGTCTCCTTGTCTCCAAGTCTCCGAGTCTCCAAAGCCAAGAAAATCATCTAGAGACTTAGAGACTAAAGGTAGTCTCCAAGTCTCTAAGTCTAACCATAGTTGGAAAAATCATTCAGAGACATAGAGACTACACTATAAAAGTTGACCATGGTTAAAGTGCAGTCAAGGTGCAGTCAAGTTAAGCTCATCTAGAGACTTAGAGACTAAAGGCTAGTCTCCAGATCGAACCATGGTTAAGAAAAATTTTATGAGACTTAGAGACTACATTGTGCAAAGTAACCACACTAAAGGCATGGTTAATGGTTGAGTTAAGTTAGTCTCCTTGTCTCCAAGTCTCCAAGTCTTCAAATCAAACCCATGGTTGAGAAAAACATCTAGAGACTTAGAGACTAAAGGCTAGTCTCCAAGTCTCCAGATCTAACCAAAGTTAATGAAAACTTCAAGAGACTTAGAGACAATGAAAAAAAGGCCGATCATGGTTAAAGTGTAGTTAAGGTGCGGTTAAGTAAAGATCTAGAGACTTAGAGACTAAAGGTAGTCTCCAAGCCTCTCAACAAACTCATGGCTAGCAAAAATATCTAGAGACTTGGAGACTAAAGGTAGTCTTCAAGTCCCAAATGGATGGAAGCTTACGAAAAAGTTCAAGAGACTTAGAGAAAAAGAGGAAAAGATGACTGGGGTTAAAAGGTGAGTTAAAAGGCCAGTTTAGACTAGCAAATCAACATGTGACAAGTGTCAAAATCTTGTGAAATCTGGGCATAATATGCAGAAAATTGAGGAAAATGAGAAATTTCAATGCACAGAATTAAAAGAATTTGCTATAGTTTAAAGTGAAAATCAAAAAAGAATATTAAAGGCAAATTAAAGGCTAAAGTGCATAGAAACTATATTAAATGGAAAAATTAAAGTTATATGCATAGTTAAACATAGGAAAAGGTATAGTTTCTGGCAAATGTATTTTATTTTCAGATTTGAAAATGCATTCCAGGAAGAATTTTCAACACAGAGGAAATCAGATTTTTTACAGAATAATGGCAAATTTCGACAGAATGAAGATTAGATTATGGAGATCAGATTTGCACAGAAAGAAGAGACAAAATGCACATATATTTTATTTGCAAAATCAGATTTATTGGAGCTTTCCCGAAGGTTTTTTGAGCAGAGAATATGATCAGATTTCAAAGATATTTTGCAAATGAAATCAGATTTGGAAAGCTTCTCAGTGGCAGAATGAAAGAGTTACAATGAGGATAAAATTAGATTTTAAAAAGACAAGTGGAGTTAAAAATTGATTAAATCAATCAGATATTTTGAAGACTTGAAATGCAAGTAAAATCAGATTTTTGAAGTCACCGAGAAGGATCAGATTT
>MU225993.1:801311-812778 GCA_018584345.1 Thuja plicata
AGTGAATCAACTAGGTTATCCCTCCTTAAAAGGAAGAAGGATGAAAATCCTTGTATCACTAATTTATGCTATATTTACAATCATGGTTTGTATGGTTAAGTTTTGCATTTGGTTATGCTTGGTCATTGGCAAGGTGTTTCATAAGTTGGTTTAATAAAGATACATAGAAAATCAGTGTCCACATTAATATATACTGTGTAATCAGTAATCATAAAGAGGTAAAACCTGCCTGAGTATTTGTGGAGCTCAAAAATGAAGAAGGATCTTATCTAATCCTTAGCAATTAGGCTTTCCTTGTATCTGAATCAGTATTAGAAGGCATAGTGTTCAAGTAGTCATTTCAAGCACTGTGATTCATACAAGAAAAATCCCTAACAACACGATCAAGCCGTTTATGAATTCTGCCAGAGGAGGCTCTAAAATTAGGCCACATGTGCCAAACACCATCAATTCGGCGGCGACCAAGATTGAGATAAAAAATGCCCAATTTATTACGCATGTAATACCAGGCTTCCCATTCACCAGCTATCCATCAAAAGGGAAAAGTGCCACCCTTGTCAGAAGCCACTTCAACCATATTAAAGTCGCCAGAAAAAAGCCAAGTTGCAGGTGGCAAAGAATCAACAAGCCAGTGCCACAGGTGAGATCTCTCAATAGCATCATTGGGAGCATAAACATTAACTATACCAAAAGAATGATTCTCAATAATGAAAGTGGCCCAAATAGATCGTTGCATGGGATCTGAACCCTAACTGATTAAAAAAGAATACCAACGAGGAGAAAGGAGAGTTACAACTCCACCTCGACCAGCCTTGTGCTGACAGCAGAGAGCAAGGCTCTTAGGCCAAATAAAAATTTGCAGGTTGCATCAAGCATAAAACCAGAAATTTTAACTTCCTGGAGGCATAAAACATCCAGATTACTAACACGATGACAAACATCCCTGACAGAGTACTTTCTAGGCAGGTCTATCAAACCCCTAACATTCCAGGAGATGTACTTCATAGGAAAATAGTGTTGGCCATACCATCATCATCCCCAAGGGATGCAAAACTATTAGACAAATAAGCAAAATTGTTCCCAGGAAGTTCCAGAGAGACATTTCGACACTTTTCTACCATACCCTCCTGTGCGGCCTCAGCATGCCCGTCAGGGATGCGAGAGTGGAAAAAGTTGGAAGGAGTGGAAATCATAGAGGCTGCATGAGGTGTGCCAACCCAATTAGGGTTAGGACCCAAATCCATAATTTCTTTCCCCTGCTGGCCAGGGTTTGAAATAGGAGCATTCTCAGCATGAGAAGCAACCCAAGCCTCCACAGCAGGAGGTGGTGGTTGCGAAGAAGAATCCAAAGCTGAAGCGATAGGTTTAACACATTTGTTCTTGTGACCGACCGTTACCCAATCATCTTTTTTGTTATCTTCTTTTTTACCAGTTTCAACGGGCCTTGAACTAGAATCCTTAGGAGGAGGTTTAGGCCGAGGAACTGCAAAAGGGAAATCCTTTATTTTATGTTCTATAGATTGACAATGATAGCAAGTGTTGGGAAGGTTGAGGTAGAGCACCTTTTGAGAGAAGATGGTGTCACCAACCTGAATCTCAATAGATTCTTTAAGATCTTGAGAGAGGTTAACTTCAATGCAGAGCCTCTTTTGAGGTCAGGACTAAAAAAATGGTCATGCTCACTACAGATAACCCTACCTATCCTTTGCGCAATGGCATGCATGAAAGGCCAACAGGGTAGAGGAAGACCAGGAAACTCAAACTACATAGGGACTTTGAGTTTCTTGTCGTCAGAGACTGAGAAGTCTCGAGACCAACGCTAAAAACTAAAAGGGAAGCCCTACTATTCTAGGTTCCTTTGGCAAATATAGCATCCACATGAGTGGGATTGGAAAAGAGAAACAAAAAAAACCTTTGGTGAGACTCTGAATGCCATCCAGACGGATTCCATGAGGAGTCTAGGCTTTCACCACCCAATCCTTAATCATATTTTTAGGAGGGTTGCGACCTAGAAAGTAACCAATAAGGGTATGCATTTCAAGCCAAGAATAGACATCATAAAACTCATGAATGGCCAAAACAATATCAGGCTGAGACATAACTCGTGAAACACCTTGGGAACAAACTTGCGAGGTCTCTTGCTTGGAGGCGCCATTTTTATCCATCACCAAGACAACACCAACATCAACTACTGGGCTAGTGGTGGCCAGGGCCATAAATACTAAGGCAAATCCTACAGTAAATGCGATCTGAAAGGATAGGAGGGCTCAGAATAGTAGCGCAACTCTAAACCCTAGCAGAGCAAAAGAAACTGACCGAACCTTCCTCTTTTGGAAATCGTTTCAATTATTTATTTTTAAAAAAGCACAAAATATTAAAATATAACTATTAAACTATTATGAATTCCTCTATATACTAACATCGAGGAATGGAGAATGGTGGGGAGAATCAAAGGAATGGCGAACCTAGAATCAAAGGAATGGTGAATGGTAGGGAGAAGGAATGGTGAATGGTGGGGAGAAGGAGACCGTTGTAGCCACAGAGTGAGAAATTCAAAGAGTTCTACAGGCGTAACAGCCCTGACAAAGGGTGTCATCATCAACAGTTGGAAGGTGGGTTGCATTCTGACATGGTGAAACTATTCAATGGAACCCCTTTTGTCCAACCTGCAAACCCTCGACCTAGTGGTAGTAGACAGCTGCCCAATGATTTTACTCATTGTCATTTTGTGGAAAAGAATGTCCCACACAAATTAAAGAGCAAGTTACATAACACTATTTTCTCTGGAAAATCCATTGTCCAACCTGCAAAACCCTTTTTTGTTAACCCTAGGTTTCAGATTAAATCGCAGAAGGCTCGGCAGCATCACGGTAAGGAAACACAAGGAGAGTTTCATGGTTCATCAAGTTTTGAGTATGGAGAATCATCCCACCAAGCACATACTAGAACGACGGCTCCCCTGCACAAAACATTGGCAGCTGCTTAGAAGTATCATCCCAATGCTTGGGGGGTTTTACCTAATGCGTCCCGACTGAACAAGAGAAATAATTTTAATCAGCGCAGGAAGGGAAAATATATCAAGGATCAGCCAGTTTTTTACATTTGTGAAGGCACTCCCCAAGGATCTCCCGTGCATATCACCTATGCACATTCAGTTGAAAACCATTTCTGTGCAGCTCCAGATTCTTCCCGCATTAGAGCACCCTTCAAACCAAATAAAATCTGGGTGCCCATTCGAAATCTCAATCCCCATGCACATACCCATTTTCCCTTAGATGGTCACGCCCCAGAATCTAGCATGCATTATCATGGAGGCCCGTTTATGAGTAAAGGCAACAAAGTACCACTTGAGATCACTCTGTCGCAACAAATCTTACAAAAACCAATCAAATATTTGCAAGGTATAACGCTCATTGGTAAGTTCTCAGACCAGTCTCTTGATTTTTTAGTTATTAGAAATTGGGCCTTTGATAGTTGGAAGGGTTTATCAGACATTTTTTTACTGTATTCAGCTATAGGGGTTTTTGTAGCTTCTTTTGAATCAACAATTTTTAGGGATGCTATACACCATTATAAAGGTTGGTTTTGTAATGGCCATGGTTTATTCACTCGGGCATGGACGCCAAAATTTAAGCCAACTAAAAATAAATGTTTCTTCTATCCATACTGGATCTCTCTCCCATTGCTCCCATTAGAATACAGGGAGTTGGAAATTGTGGAAATCATTGCTAATAAAATTGGCATTTTTTTCAAGCATGATCTCCTCCCATTTGAACACCCACATCATGATACTCGTATTTGTGTGTTACTTTGCCCTTCAAAACCGATACCAAATCAGATTAAGATCAAGTCAAAATGGGGGATATTGGATCAGAACATTGTTATAGAGGAAGCAAGTGATTGTCAGAAATATCAAAATTGCTTAGGTCATTTTACTACACAATGCAAGAAATCAGAGCATACTAAAACCCTTCTATGTTTGGATCATTGCACAAATCCAGCAGACTGTTCTGTATAGACTTGCACACATTATAAGGGAGAGGAAACTATTTTACACAAGGATTTGAGCATTGTCGAGCCAGGAATTAAGACCAAAACCCCCTCTCCAGCATTTGAAATTATAGTAAATAAAAGATTTATCTCAGTCATGGATATTCCTGATCAAAGACTGCTATCACAGATCCATAAAATGGATAGTTTTTTTACCTCTGAGATCAGAAAATTGTCAAATTGTTGTTAGCTTACCCAGTATAAGCCAAATCCAGTGTCGCTGTCTTCAGCGATTATTCAAAGGGAACAACATGTATTGCACTCTTTAACTGTTAATGATATAGTACATCAACTAATGTACCAAAATTTACCAATCAATATTATCAACATACAGGACTCACTCAGTCAACAACCAATAATTGATTTGAAAGTTATGCATCTATCAGACCAAATGATTATAGAACTGGCCACCAAATTGATATTTGAGATAGCGAAAAAAGAGGGAATGCTAGATGAAATAGATCTAATTAACACACAATCAAGTTCGGCAAAATCTGAGGATATTTTTCATGAGAACAATCTGTCACCTATTTCTTTTGATGAGATTTCTCAGCCAAAATCAACTTTGGAAAAATAGGAATACCAAGCTCCATATGATATTCAAAATCTGTTGACCATTCAGGACAGCTCAGACATTAAGCTAGAGTGTAACCTGGAAGTAATCTTATATAACCAAGCTAGAGAATGGAAGCGAGACACTGCATTTATGGAATTAGAATGTGAGGAGATGGAAAAATTTGGGACTCAGGAACAAGGTTTGCTAATTCAAAGGTTAGAACATGACACAGTGGTCCAAAAGGAATCCCATGAGATAACATTTAGGGAATTACAGATTATTCTGAGCCAAATCATAAACAAAGCCCAACACAACTGGTATGTAAATATCCATTGCTGACCATTCAACAAACCCCCTCTCAGGCCACCCAAGTCAAACCCACAATAAAAAAAAAGAGGTAGAAAGCTTAAGAATACTCAGACTAAAGTAGAAATTGCAGCAGGTATCCAATCTACTCTGGATGACAAATTCACACCCTCAAAAAGAATGACGAGGATAATGATGAGTTCTCCTTGTCAATCATGAAGATTATCTCATGGAATGTCAGAGGTTTAAATGCCTTTGACAAAAGGAGTAGAATTAAGCATGAGATTGATTCTATGAAAGTAGATGTCATCTTGTTGCAAGAAACTAAATTTTCGCAGGAGAAATTTGATAAAACAATTGGGAAATGGACAAGCTAGAAATCAGCCCATAGACCAGGTTTGGGAGCATCTGGGGGGTTGGTTGTCCTATGGGATCCCAAGTCAATCCAAGGTGAGCTCAAAAACCAAGTTGTTAATTGGCAAGCAGTAAGAATGAGTTGTTATGATAAAAAAATCCTCTTGATTAATGTCTATGGCCCCATAGCAACGGTGGATAAGCAGAGATTTTGGAAGGAGCTGACTCATATGATTCAGTCACATCAGCTACATCACATAATTATAGGGGGTGATTTTAATTCTATCTTAAAATTGTCAGAAAAATGTGGTGGCATTAACCCACCTTTGAAAATAATACAAGATTTCTCCCATTTTGTACAAGATAATAATCTTGTAGACATTGAGCCAAGCAAAGGTGCGTACACTTGGACCAATAAAAGATCTAATTTTTCTCAGATTGCAGCGAGACTAGATCGGTTTTTTGTAATACAGAATTGGAATCTCATTAAGACATCTTTTCATTCAGACATTTTTCCAAAACCAGGCTCAGACCACTTTCCCATCAGCATCCAAATTATTTTTAACTTGGGCTCTCAAGATTTACCTCGTAATTCATCCTTCAAATTTGAGAAAATGTGGTTAAGGCATCCATCCTTTCTGCCCCTAATCAAACAATGGTGGATGAGTGTCCCTCACTTGGATGGTACTAAAATGCATCAATTTGCAACTAATCTAAAATATACTAAAGCCCAGATCAAGAAATGGAATGAATTAGTCTTCAAGAATATTTTTAAAGAAAAGGAAATTGTAAAAAAAAAACTAGAAGAGGTGTTGGATAAGATTACCAGACATGGCATGGACAATGACTCTTTCCTTTCCCAAAAAATCCTATCTTTAGAGTGGGAAGAATTATGCAGTAGAGAAGAGATTTATTGGAGACAAAAATCTTGGGAACTATGGCTCAAAGAGGGGGACAAAAAATACAAAATTCTTCCATGTCTCAGCTAAACAGGAAATAGCAGCTAACCGGATTTTTTCAATTAACAATGCGGAGACAGGTATCCCAATTACAGATCCTCAAAGCATACAAGAAGAAGGGGTGAGATTCTTCAAATCATTATTGGCCCCCCAGAATATACCTACTTATTTGGATGCCTGGGAGGCTGAGATTCTTGCAGCCATACCATCTATTGTTATAGAATCATAAAACATCAAGTTAATGGCACCATTCACAATTTAGGAACTAAGAAAAGTAGTCTTCTCCCTTCCCCCAGATAAAGCGCCAGGACTGAATGGATTTACGGCTCTTTTCTTCCAAGCATGTTGGGACATAGTAGGGTGGGATCTATTGGGAGTTATTGAAGAATCCAGATCCAGTAAGTCCATGTTAAAATACTTCAATACTACCAATATAACCATTATTCCCAAAACAAAAACACCTAAGACTTTTGCGGAATTTAGGTCCATCTCCTTGTGTAATACGGTCTACAAAATCATCACAAAAGCCATATTACTCAAATTGCAGCACTTAATTCCAAGTCTAGTATCTCAGCCTCAAGGCGGGTTTTTCCCTGGTCGGGAAACAATGGAGGGAGCACTAGTGGCACATGAAACACTTCATTCCATTAATATAGGCAAAACTCCAAACTTTGTCATTAAGTTGGATATGATGAAGGCATATGACAAGGTCAACTGGAATTTATTGTTTAAAGTCTTACACAAATTTGGATTCTCCAAAGCATGGTGTAAATGGATACGAGCCTGTGTATCAGGGGCCTAGTTTTCAGTAGTGATTAATGGATTTCCTGCGGGATTTTTCTCATCTACACAAGGGATTCAGAAAGGAGACCTTCTATCCCCAATTTTTTTAATTCTGATGGCTGAATCTTTCAGTAGACATATCCAGCATAAACAGGCTACAGGACTCTGGAAAGGTGCACGCATTAGTGAAACAAATGTTAGCATTACCCACACCTTATTTGTAGATGACACCCTTCTGTTTGGAGCCTCCATGGTATTAGAAGCAAAATAGATTAAAGAATCCCTGGATATGTATACATCAATCTCAAATCAGAAAGTGAATTCACGGAAATATAAGATTTACTTGTTCAATACAAATTAGATTATAGCCAACAAGATTGTCAATATTCTAGGCTTCTCAGTAGACTTTTTACCGTCAATTTACTTGGGAATCCCTTTCTTTTTAGGAGCCAACCGAACAAGCTATAGGGAACCCATTATTGACAAAATCAAATCAAGAATGGTTGCTTTGAAAGAAAGATGGCTATCCCTCTCAGGAAAAATTCTTCTTATAAAGACAGTGCTTTCAGCAATTCCAAATTATTATTTATCAGTTCTCAAAGCCCCTTCTTCGATCATCAATTCCATCCAAAAGATCTTGCGAGAATTCCTATGGACGGAAAATATGAATGGAGAAAATAAAATTCCCTTGGTCTCACTCGATTGTATGGCACAAACAAAACACCTTGGGGGTGCGGGGATTCATGATCTTCACAAATGGAATAAAGCATTTGGAGGAAAGCTAGTTTGGCAAATGTACTTTAAGCCCAACAATTTTTGGTGTCAAATCATGCAACAAAAATATTTAGATGATAATAATCCTGCTAGAATCATGACCATCCTTGATCCCCCGAAAGGATCAGCAATATGGGACTTCATGATTGCCTCAAGGGAGATTGTAACTAACCATATCTCCTGGGAAGTTAATAGTGGTACTCAAGTTAATTTTTGGCATGACTCATGGAATGGGGCTCCGCCATTAAGTAAGTTGGCAGGTGTGGATAACATGATAATTGCATCTGAAAACGTGTAGGGTTCATCTCTAATAAAATTTGTCTCTGCAGTATCAGTGCATTCAAGAAAGGTGATTTGGAAAGATCCAATAGATTTGAATCTTTCTCCATTGGAATGTCAATTATTGAAAAAAATCTTTTCAGAAAAAGCTATGTATTTATTAAATTCTGAAGATAAGGTGCTCTGGGTCCCAGGAAATGAGGGCAGCTACAACATTAAGGATGGGTATAACATTATCGAGCAACAGGGAACCATGTCTGCTCCTTGCCGGGCATTCACATTTTGCTGGAGTCAACTAACATTACCCAAAGCAGGATGCTTCTCATGGTTGGCATTGAAAAATAGGGTTTTAACCAGTGACAGACTTCACAAACTATAGATTGCACAACCTTTTAATTGCGTACTATGTGGGCATGCTACAGAAAGTGTAGATCATTTATTTTTATCCTACTCATTTGCACAACATTGTTGGATTTTCATGTTGAGGAAACTTCACTACTCGATGCCTTTTCCAAGTACTCTCTTGGACATGTTTTAGTCTTGGCCAGAACTATATACAGACTCCCTTTTCTCTGCATTATGGACATGCATCCCAGCTTTGGTTGTGTGAGCAATTTGGTGGGAGTGCAATAAAAGAATCTTCCACAAAATTTCCTCTACAATTGAGGTAGTATTATCTAATCTGGAAAAGTCAATATCTGAAATGGTGAACTCCAACCACTCAAAGCTTAAGTGTAACCTATGTATGACAAGTTGGGATAGTGTGATTTCAAGGGAATGGAGTCATATTCATGTACCATTTGGTTGGCGTCAGCGAAATCCTAATACCAAGCCACAAGACCGCAAACTGGTTTGATGGATTCCTCTAACTGATGGAATTGTGAAACTAAATTTTGATGGATCCTCGAGAGGTAATCCAGGTGATTCAGCGACAGGTGTGTGTATCTGAGATCATCATGGTGTTGTTAAAGCATTAAAATATTGCCCTCTTCCCTGCGGTACAAATAATACAGCTGAAGCTCATGGGTTATTCATTGGCCCCACATTGGCTAGAGCAGGTGGATTCAAATGATTACAAGTAGAGGATTCCTTGATCATTATTAATTCTTGTATAAAAAGAGAATCGCACAGCTGGCAATTAGGATATATCTTTCGACAAATTTGGTGCCTACTAGATTCCTTTGATGAAATTTACATATCTCATACCCTTCATGAGGGGAATGTAGTAGCAGATTACCTTGCCAATATAGCATGCGATGGTCATGATGTGACGTCTTTTGCACCTGATGAAATCATTAAACAGGACATACAATTGCAGGATTTGATTCATGCGGACATGACAGCTCCTTTAACTGAGAGGGATGCGAATATGGCATCTTAATTAATTGTTAGGTGAAGTGGGAAATGGTGCATCAATGCTATATCTCACATGATGGGGGTACAATACCAATGGTGCATGGCAATCTGTAGCCTTATCCAAACATAAGTGAAAATTTAACAACCACAGTTGATATGCCGTCATCTCCTCTGCCCTTCTACTTTTAACAATTTGTCTACATGTGTGGGATGTCTATGCACTGCGAGGAAGTATAACCCCAGAATATCTCATGAGAATTCTCATTCCCAAGGTACGATCTGATATCATCTAACTTCACCCCTGAGATTTTTGGGGATTCGTCGGACATGGCTAATTATGGCTTGAGGGATGAGAGTGTTGGCTCTATATATCCTCCCAATCTCATTCACATACCAGTCATTTTGTATAGCTCCATTGGTAGTAATGGAGTCGAGGGCTGGACAGATTCTGAAGTGCAGACAATGCGGTAGATATCACCATGATATTCTACCGAGGAATTATAGATTGAGGCTACAAGACTCTGGGTTGGAAGAGGTTCTGCCTGTGATTATTGACGAGGGTTCCTTTGATGCCATGTTCATTTGCCACTCTCTAAGGATTCGGGCTGCCATATGCACTGTTATTGGGGATGAAATCCTTGCTCCGCATGTGCATCAGTTCTTCCCAACACAACTTGTTGCAATTTTCTTGTCCAATGCTCTGGATCTCATACAATCAGTGCCCATGTTCGTCTCCTTGGCAGAGAAAGTAATTAATCCAAAGTATTTGCAGAACAATGTGCTTATGCGGGCTTTATAGATATATGACCTTTGGGATGGGTTGGCACTAGTTGGGGGTTTGTTGTCTCATCATGAACTGCTCACAAATCATGATTGCATGTCCTTGGAGAAACAGGACGCAAGGTATGCAGAAAATGCTCTCCACTCTGTGAATCGTTGATTAGGGTTTCACATGGTGGATTCAATTAAAAATAAGGTGAATGCATTATTGGATCTTTTCAAATTTCCAAACTTCCCCCCATCTCAGGTTGAGATTTTGCTTCACCCAAGCCTTGTCAGTTGCGGTCAATCTTCAAGGATGCTTGATGTGGTGTTGGACCTCAATGTTCACCCATCGGGTTCGAGTGGTGTGCCTCTGCTGGGTGATCAACTTATCCATCCTGTTGGCCCTGTTGTGCCCTTCTATCTTGATTCAGCCTGCCCTCGTGGAAGACTTCCTGTTTCTACACTGGAGGGAGAAACCTTGCGCAAGGATTCACCAAAAGTTGCGATAGCTACTACTATAGAACCTTCGGGTTGGTCCCCGCGTGTTACAGAGTCTCCTATTGTGGATTGGGGTTCAGAGGCCATGGAAGAATAATTGCTCCCCTATTGGTCTTTTCTAAATTTTGGTGGCTTCTCGATAAGCATGTGGTTAAGTCTACATTATAGTGCTTTTTTTGGTTAATCGACACACTGTTGGGTTTTGATATGTGTGGTCAATTTGTGCATAACAGTTATCCTGATGTGCCCGGTTTGTGGGATATGCTTGAACAATGTCTAAGTGCCTATATGGCCTTTTATGTAATTGCATATGTAACTAAACATTATTGAATATATACTTGTATATAACAATGACCCCGGGGTTTCTTTCTGGTTCTTCCACGGGGGAGTTTTTGAACGAGTTTATTAATAAAATATGGTGGATACCCCACTTTTGCCTAAAAAAAAAAAAGCTATTAAACTATTATATAAAAAGTATAAAATATATTTATATATCAAAAAATTAATCATTAATAAATTATAAAATAAATGATTGATCTTTAAAATATTTAAATTTATTCAATTAATTAAAGTTGTTAAAAAAATTATACTAAGTTTATTTCTATCTAGCCCATTCCTATATTGGTTTGTAAGTATCCATTTTTAACTATTTTATTTAAAAAGTGTGTGTGTGTGTGTGTGTGTGTGTGTGTGAGAGAGAGAGAGAGAGAGAGAGAGAGAGAGAGAGAGAGAGAGAGAGAGAGAGAGAGAGAGAGAGAGAGAGAGAGAGAGAGAGAGAGAGAGAGAG